>JAOTQR010085857.1:0-81245 GCA_025774065.1 Solanum ossicruentum
TGAGTGAGATTCGACTAAATAGATGTTTACGTGTCCCTAACGGGCACGAGTCACGACCCCAGGGAGGGGTGTGACAAGGAAACTCCAACTCATATGCAACCTTACCCACTCTTCTCATAACTCTATAAGGACCCACAAACCTTGGACTCAATTTTCTTTTTTTGCAAAACAGGATAACACCCTTCATGGGTAAGACTTTCAAGTAAACCTAATCACCAACCTTAAACTCAAGATCTCTTCTCCTCACATTGGAGTAGGACATTTGGCTACTTTGGACTGTTTTCAATCTCCCCCTTATCAACCTCACCTTCTCCATGGCCTCCATGATCAAATACGGACCTAGCAAAGCCATCTCCCCCACTTCAAACCACCTATCCAGGGATTTATAACTCCTACAAATAAAGCTTTGAAGGGAGCCATACCAATGCTTGAGTGGTAGCTATTGTTTTAAGCAAACTCAATAAGTGGAACTTCATCGCAACTACCCTTAAACTCCAAAACACAAGGTCCAAGAATATCCTCAAAAGTTTGGGTAGTCCACTCGGCTTGACCATCCTCTTGATGATGAAAAGCTATGCTAAGATTAACCTCTGTACCAAGACCTCTTTGGAACGACCACCAAAATTAAGAAGTGAATAGAGCAAATCTGAGATGAGTGACAATGGTAGCCCATGAAATCTAACCAACTCATGGATGTACAACTTTGTATAATCTTCGGCAGCATAAGTGGTTTTGACTAGAAGAAAGTGAGCCGACTTTGTCCACAATAACCCAAATAGAGTGAAAGTGTTTTCTAGTCTTAGGCAACCCAACCACAAAGTCCATATTGATCGCTTCCCATTTTCAAGTAGGAATTTCTATGTCTTGGGCTTGGCCACCCGACCTTTGATATTGCACTTTCACTTGTTGGGAATTGTGACATCCAGATATGAACTTGGCAATGTCGCTTCACACCACCCCACTAATACACCTCCCTTAAGTCTCTATACAACATTGTAGAATCGAGGTGAATAGGATAGGATGAATTGTGGGCCTCCTTCAAGATCAACACCCTTAAGTCATCAACATTAGGCACACATAACCTACATTTTTACCTAAGGGCATAATCTCTCCCTTAGGAGAAAACCTCAAATTTTCCATCCTTCACCAAGGTCTTCAACTCTAGCATGGCGGTGTCAAGATCTTGTTTTGACTTTGCTTCCTCAATCAAAGAAGATTTAGAGCCATCAACAACCACTAAAACCCCATTTTCCACATCATCTAACCTAACCCCCAATCTAGCCAACTAGTGAACTTCTCTAGCCACCTCTTTGCCACCTCATCAATATGAGCTAGACTACCCATGGACACTCTACTTCGAGCATCATCTACAACATTAGCATTGTCGGGATGATAATGCACACTCATATCATAATCTTTAAGGAGCTCTAACCACGTTAAAAATGTTTTTGGGTGAACACATCTTGGAGACTCTTCTGGTCAGTAAACACATCAACATGAACCCCATACAAGTAATGACGCCAAATTTATAAAGCAATCACCACGGCCGCCAATTCAAGATCATGGGTGGGATAATTTTTCTCATACACCTTAAGTTTTCTAGAGGCATATGCTATCAGCTTGCCATTTTTCATCAAAATACACCCCAAACAAATTTTTGAGGCATCACAATATACCCCAAACCCTTCCAACCCTTCCGGTAAAGCCAAGATAGAAGTAGAGACAAGCTTATCCTTCAAATTCTTTGAAACACTTTTCACATTTATCTATCCAGACGAATTTTTCCTTCTTTTGGCTCAACTTTGTCATAGGTGAAACAATAGAACAAAAACCATTCATAAACCACCAGTAGTAACCCAAGAAACTCCTAATATCTTACGGAGTCAAGGGTCTAGGCCAATTTCTAATCACCTCTATCTTCTTCAGATCCATCTTAATGCCATCACAAAATACCACATGCCTTAGAAAAGCAATCTCTTTCAACCAAAATTCACATTTTTCTTATTTAGCAAACAATCTCTCCTTTCCCAAGATTTGCAAGGCCACTCTCAAGTGATTCACGTGCTATTCCCTACTCGAGGAATAAATCAATATATCATCAATAAAGACCACCACAAACTTATCAGGGTATGGTTTAAAGACCTTACATGAGATCCATAAATATAGCCAGTGCATTAGTCAACCCAAAGGACATAACTAGAAACCCAAAGTGCCCACACCTAGTTCGAAAATCCATCTTGTGAATATCACACTTCCTCACCTTCACTTGGTGGTACCCGGACTGAAGATCAATCTTAGAAAAGTGACTATCCCTTTGTAGTTGATCAAAATGGTCATTAATCCTTGGTAGAGTATACTTGTTCTTTTTGGTAACCCTATTAAGTTGCTGATAATCAATGCACGTTCTAAGAGAACCATCATTTTTCTTCACAAATAACACCGGTGCACCCCAAGGTGACTTATAAAACCCTTCTCCAACAAATCCCTCAATTGATCCTTTAACTCCTTCTCTATCGAGGCCATACCATAAGGGGGAATAAAAATGGGTTGAGTATCGAGAAGGAGGTCTATACTAAAGTCTATTTCCCTTATGGGAGGAACATTGGGATGATCATTGGGAAAGATATCAACAAACTCACTAACCATTGGAATTGACTCAGTAGAAAGGAATTTAGACTTAACATCCCTAACACTCACAAGATGATTAAGGAAACCCTTACTAATCAACTTTTGGACTTTAAGACAAGAAATGAATCTACCCATGACCACCACATCCTGACTTTTCCACTCAAGGATGGGTTCATTAGGAAATTGAGATTTAACCCTATGGGTTCTACAATGAATAGAAGCATAATATGCATGCAACCAATCTATCCCAAGAATATATCAAAATCCACCATATCTAATTCAACAAAATCACAAGGTAAAAATTTACGCAATATGAAGACGGGTCAATTTCTATAGACTCTGTTAGCAACAATAAACTCACCAATAGGGGTAGACACTTCATATGGTTCACACAATAATTTGGGATTCAAATGAAACTTTTTGTCAACAAAATGAGTAATGAAAGAAAGAGTGGCACTCGGATCTATCAATGCATACATATCAAAATCAAAAACCTTTAACATATCGGTGACGACATTAGATACCTCATCTACCCCTTACTTTCCTTGAATAACATAGAATCTATTTTGCATTGGAGTACCCCTTTGTTGGCCTCCCTTTGCCCATGAACCCTCATTATCACCTTGTCCTTATGGAAGACCATCTCTACCTTTGTTTTGACCGGAGGAAAATCAATAACCTTGTGATCCACTTCACCACAACCAAAGAAAGCATTGGAATTCCTCAAGTATGGGCAACTATGGTTCTTTTCACACCTTGGGCATCTAGGATATGTCATTCCTCCATTACCACCTTGGAATCTTGGGTTAGACACCCTATCATTGGAGATCCTCTTGTTAGAAGCATTAGATGACCCTTGGCCTTGGATCTTGTAGCATTGAGGAATCCAACCACCCTTCGAACCTTGGAAACAACCTTCAAAATGATCCTTCTTGGACTCACCACTTCTTTTTCTAAGCGTTTCCCCCTCTAGTTCCTCGGCATGCATCATGAGACATGAAAAATCCATATCACCCACTAGCATAGCATTACGACACTCCATATTAATCAAGTCGAACACTCTCGACATAAATTTGTTCATCCTTGATCTAGGTTCCGCAACCAATTGTAAAGCATACATGGAGGGTTGTTGAACTTGAGGGCATACTCCCTTACACTCATGGAACCCTGCTTAAGGTTCATAAACTCCATCATCATAGTCTTCCTTAGCTCGATAGGAAAGAACTGGTTGAGGAATGTGGCTTTGAACTCCTTCCACGGAATACCATCATTATCTCTCCGCTCCAATTTCCATTGGGTGAACCAAATTTGGGCCACACCTTTGTGTTGGCAGGCCGCTAACTCTACTTTCTCTTCCGAATTAACCCCCATGATATATAGCACTTTATATACCTCATCGATGAACTCTTGGGAATCCTCTATTGACTTGGATCCATGGAACTCTAATGGGATCATTCTTGTGAAATCCCCCACCCTAGATGCTGGAGTGAGAACATGAGGGGCTTGGGCCCCTTGGTTTATTTGGTAAGTCATGGCAAAAGTCAACATTGTGATAACATCTCAAAACTCACTTTGGGCTACCCTTCCATCTTGAGAAGCTTAGGGAGAGGGAGTGGTTGGTTGCTCCTCGGGAGTACGGGCTCTCCTTAGTCCTCCCCTTGGAATCAACATGATCTAGAAGGAAACAAGAGTATTCGTTAGAGGAAAAGCCTTATGGTTACACCTAAAGCATAATATAGACCATGAAGAAGTGAAACATTTCCTAAAACACCTCATAGCCTCCCATTCATAGTTGTGGCGCGCTTCATGAACATGAATAAGATTCTAAAAGATGCGGTGTGTTAGATTTTCGAGGAACATTAGCAACCTAGTCCTCTGATACCAAACTTTTCACGACCTAAGCTGTTATGACCCAAGCCTAGGGCCTAGGTCTGACATGGCGCATTGGGAACGAAGGGACCCCAAGCAAGCCTCTTAACATATTATTACACATCCTTGGCTGCAGAAATAATAATGTAACAATAAAAGGGTAGAAATAAGGGAACATAGGGCTAAGGGACATCCTTCATATCACAAAACTTCATAGAATCAAGGAGAGTCAAGGCTCAAAACATCATTACATAACTTGTCCAACAACACCTCTAAATATGGCACTCAGCGGGGGCCAAGGCAAGCAACCGAGTTCACCCTTATAGTCAAGTATACAATAAAAGAAAAAAGAGTGTTTATACATAGCATAAGATCAAACAAATTATCCCTGAAGTTGAGGAATGACCAGTTGCTTTGTAGATAGAAACGTACTAGCCATGTGGAGGAGGAGGATGATCAACTGGAGCTCCGGTCCATACATGGTGACATCATGTAGGCGTAGAGTATGCATTAGTACATTTGAATGTACTAAGTATATAGGATCCAATGCATAAATAGAGAGGCAACATATTCGAAATGCATATTTAGGCAATAAATGAGCATATAGCAATATGGCATGAATGAATGATGCTTGTAGTAAACCATGCTTACTAGGACATATTACATGTGTAGGAAGAGACCATCAATAGTAACCAAGGCCTACCACCTCCTTGGCGAAGCGATTGAGGTACAAACCCCTCAACATGGCTTTGCAGGCCTACTACCTCTCGAGCAAGGCAATTGAGGTACAAACCCCCCAACATGCTTCCACGAGCCTACTACCTAACTAGCAAGGCAATTAAGGTACAAAACCCCAACATGGTTGCACGGGCCTACAATCTTCCAAGCGAGGAAATTGAGGTACAACCCCCCAACATGGTTGCACAGGCCTACTAACTCACGAGCAAGGCAATTTAGGTACATATCCTGCAACATGGTAGTTCGGGCCTACAACTTCCCGAACGAGGCAATTGATCAACTTCTAACACTATATATACTTTTCATGAGATAAACACATTTATACCATCCTTTCATCATCATAAAGTCATAGCAGTCATAGGTCATGCAATAGAACATCAAAGGCTCAAGAACCCTACACTGGACATTTTATTAAACATTTGGTGGGTGTGTAATGCTAGTGTAAAACCATCCAATTAAAGAGTGAATCATGCAAGAAATCTTGAAGTAAGTCATCCCACCAATACTTGGTAACACCGTCATACAATATACATCAAAACCCTTCATCAAGTCTCATGATAAATCAAAGATTCATAGCTCAAAACATGCTAAAACAATCACACTTTTACAAAACCACAACATAGTTCATAGTCAATTTTAATAATCGAAGACCCATAAGTAAAAATCAACTTACAAACATGAAATTTATGTAAAATGGAAGCTTGGGCATATGGGTGAAATGACCCAATTGTTGAAACCCACATACCTTGACTTTGAAGAATTCTTGATGAAGATTAGAAATGAAGACTTGAAGATTGACTGAAATCCTTAAGATCCAGATGAGTTTGGGACTTGAAATTTTGGGTGAAATAATTTTCAAGTGTTTGGGAGAGTATCAGGGAATGTCTTGTATGATATGAAGGTGAAATATAGCTAAGTATAGGTATTTCTACGCATGGGAAGGATTAGGCCGAAGACCTAAAATCCTTGGATGGAGTTGAAAATCACTAGCAACAAAATACACATTCTCCACGTCTGGTCCGTGATGTAGACCTATTGCGGAGGGAATTTTAACACTGGTCCACGACGGTTACGCATCCAGGTACCAACGCGGATCGCTACAGTTTTGTGCAAGCTTGAAAAAATCAAATTTTGCTATGGTTTCTCCAAAATCGGGGTTAGACCCATTTCCCACTCAATTTTACCCCTTGATCAAGAATATGAAATCAAATTTTTGATATCACACATGAATATTGAGATATATGGAAATTACACTTCCAGGCACTTCCGAGGCATATTTTCGGGCACTTCTTGGGGTTGTTTCTGTATCTCCCCCTTGGGAACATTCATACCCGATTGTCAAAGAAACATATATGAGAAGAGTAAGCATGAAGAAATCAGCCCCAACATGAATGCATCAATACACTTAAACACCATTTTCAAAAATTTCAACGTAAGTGCTAAAATCATCATAACTTTTTTAATACAAACATGAATGCATGCAAATGACATAGGGGATGAAACATAAGACTTGAAATCACATAGGGGACTTAGATTTAGTGCCTTAGGCTTGATTAGAATTGAAGGGATAAGGACATCATTCTTGCATGTCTGCTTTGGCCTTCCATGTAGCACTTTCAGCTTGTTGGTTACTCCAAAGGACCTTAATGGAAGCAACATCCTTGATCCTCAACCTATTCACTTATCTGTCCAAGATCTCTACTAGAACTTCTTCATATGTCAAGTTGTATTCAATAACAAATACAACATCAAGAGGCAGAATAGCATTAGGGTCACCCACTCACTTCCTCTATATAGACACATAGAAGACCGGATGAACTAATTCCATTTCACTATGAAATCCAACTCATACGAAACCTTACCAATCCTTCTCATCACCCTGTAAGGACCCACAATCTTGGACATAATTCACCCTTCTTACAAAACCAAATAACACCCTTCATGGGTGACACCTTCAAATAGACTCAATCACTAACTTTAAATTCAAGCTCCCTTTTCCTCACATCGGCAGAGGACTTTTAACAATTTTAGGCTATTTTCAACCTTTCTATAATCAACATTACCTTCTCCATAGAATCCATAACTAGATCTAGGCCCAAAAAGTACATTTGTCCCACTTCAAACTATCCAATCGATGATCTACAACTCCTGCCATAAAGGGCCTCAAAAGGATCCATACTAATGCTAGAATGATAGCTATTGTTATAAGAAAACTCAATCAATGGATGATGATCATCCAACTACCCTTAAACTCCAAAACACAAGCCCTAAGAATATCCTCAAGAGCTTGGATATTTCTTTCGGCTTGGCCATCTGTTTGAGGGTGGAAGGCCTACTAAGCTTTACCTTGGTTCCAAGACCTCTTTGGAAGGACATCTAAAAGTGTGAAGTGAATTGAGCACCACGATCCGATATGATAGACAAGGGCACCCTATGCAATTTCACCAACACGTGAATGTACAATTTAGCATAGTCTTTAGCCCCATAAGTAATCTTAACCGATAGGAAATGAGCTGACTTTGCCATTCTATCAACCATAACCCAAATAGAATCAAAAACCTTTCTAGTCTTAGCCAACCTAACCACAAAGTCAATGTTAATCTCCTCCCACTTCAAAGTAGGAATATCTCTGTCTTGGGTTAGGCCATCCTACATTTAGCGTTTGTCTTTGACTAGTTGGCAACTACGACAATTGTAAACAAATTTGACAATGTCTTTCTTCATACCTACCCAAAAAAATAGATCCCTTAAATCCCTATACATCTTCGTACAATCGGGATGAATAGAATAGGAAGAATTATGAGCCTCATCAAGACTCTTTTTTCTCAAATCATCAACACATGCCACACACGACCTACCTTGGTCCCTAAGGGCACCATCTCTCCCTTGGGAGAAAACCTCCACCTTGCCCTCTTTCACAAAGGTTTTCAATTTCTAACAAGGAGGGATCACGATCTTGTGTTTCTTTTACCTCATCAACAAAGGAAGACTTTGAACCATCAACAACCACAATGGCACCATTATCAACCTCTTCCAACCTAACCCACAATCTAGCAAACTGATAGACCTCCCTATCCACCTCTTTTCTCCCACCATCAACATGAGTTGGGCTACCCATACACACCTTACTCAAAGCATCCTGCACAATATTAGCCTTACCGGGATGGTAATGCACACTCATATCATAATCCTTAAGAATTTCTAACCACCTTCTTTGCCTCAAGTTGAGTTCTTTCTAAGTGAACACATATTGGAGACTCTTATGATCGGTAAACACATCAACATGCACCCCATACAAATAATGACACAAATTTTCCAAGAAAAAACCATGACGGCAAATTCAAGATCATGAGTAGGATAATTCTTTTCATGCACTTTGAGTTGCCTAGAAGAATAGGCTATAACCTTACAATTTTGCATTAAAACACAACCCAAACCAATCCAGGAGGAATCAAAATACACAACAAACCCTTCCAACCCTTCTGGTAAAGATAAGACAGGAGCGGAGACAAGCTTATCCTTCAAGGTTTGTGAACTCTTTTCACACTCATTAGTATATACAAACTTAGCCTTCCTTTGAGTCAACTTAGTCATAGGAGAAGCAATAGAAGAGAATCCATTCACAAACCTCTGTAGTAACCCGCTAAGCCCAAGAAACTTCTAGTGTCTGATGGGGCCAACGGTCTAGGCTAATTACTAATCACATCCATCTTTTAAGGGTCAATGTTAATACCATCCCCTGACACCACATGACCTAGAAAGGCTACCTCTTTCAACCAAAATTCACACTTCTTATATTATGGCATGCAACTTCTCTTCCCTCAATCTTTGTAGGACTACCCTCAAATGAGCCACATTCTCCTCCTCACTATAAGAATAGATCAAAATGTCACCAATGAAAACCACCACAAACAAATCAAGGTAGGGTTTAATGACCCTATTCATAAGATCCATGAAGATAGTCAGTGCGTTGGTCAACCCAAAAGACATAACCACATATTCATAATGCCCATACCAAATTCGGAAGGCCATCTCGGGAATATCACACTCAGTCACCTTCACTTGATGATACCTGGACCGAAGATCAATCTTAGAGAAGTGACCAGCCCCTTGAAGTTGGTCAAACAAATCATAATCCTTGGGAGATTGTACTTATTCTTGATGGTAACTCTATTAAGTTGTCGGTAGCCAATGCACATTCTAAGGGACCCATTCTTCTTCTTTACAAACAACACCGCTGCACCCCAAGGTTATTGAATAGGCCTAATAAAAAATTCTCCAACAAGTCTGTCAATTTCTCCTTCAACTACTTTAACTCCGCCTGGGCCATATAGTAAGGGGGAATAGAAATGGTTTGAGTATCGGGGAGGAGGCCTATACCAAAGTCTATTTCCCTTTGGGGAGGAACACCAGGAAGGTCATTAGGAAAGATATCAAGGAACTCATTTACCATTAGAACCAACTCTATAGGAGGGACTTTGGATTCTACATCCCTAACCCTCACATGATGATAAAGACACCCCTTAGAGATCAACTTTTGGGCTTTAATGCAAGAGATAAACCTACCTTTGACCATACATCATGACTCTCCTACTCAAGGATGGGTTCATTTGGAAATTGAAATTTGACCCTATGTGTTCTACAATCAATAGAGGCATAGTATGCATGCAACAAAACCATCACAACAATGACATCAAAATCAAGCATATCCAACTCAACAAGATCACAAGGCAATATTTGATGCATGATGCAAATGGGACAATTCCTATGGACCTTTATGGCAATAATAGATGCACCAATAGGAGTAGACACTTGATAAGACTCACACAACAATATGGGCTCAACATGAAATTTTTTGGCAATAAGAGGAGTAACTAAAGAAAGAGTGCCACCCAAGTCTATCAATGCATACACTTCAAAATTATAAATCTTTAACATATCGGTGATGACATCAGACACCTTAACAACCCTTTCCCTCCCATATAAAGCATAAAACAAATTGTGTCTTGGGCCGCCACCTTGTTGGCTTCCTCTTCCTAAAGGAATGACATTGGCACCCCAGCCTTGTGGATGAACATCCTTACCCTTATTCCGGTTACGAGGTTAATCCATCATCTCGTGGCCTACTTCCCCATAACTATATCAGCATTAGTAGTCCTTAAGCATGGGCCACGATGACCCTTACAACATTTTGAACACATATCATTAGGCCCTATACTACCATCACCTTAGGCCCTTGGCTGGTCATTGGCAAACCTCCTACTAGGATCATGAGAGGACCCTTGGCCTTAATGAAATTGGCCACCATTGAGACTTTGGAACTTACCATCAAAACAGGCCCTCTTGGCCTCATGAACCCATATCTTCCTCATTTTCTCCCCCTCTAATTATTTGGCATAAGTTATAAGGTGGGACAAGTACATATCACCAATTAACATGGTGGTACGACATTCTTTACTTACCAAATCAGATACACCCATCACAAACTTAGTCATTCTAGACCTCGAGTCGGCAACCAAGTGTGGAGCATATTTAGAGAGTTGGTTGAACTTGAGGGCATACTCCCTCACACTCATAGACCCTTGTTTCAAATTCATGAACTCCACCAATTTGGATTCCCTAAGCTCAAGAGGAAAGAACTGGCTGAGGAAATCGGCCTTAAACTCCTCCCATAGAAGTACATTGTTGTTCCCGTACTCCTCCTTCAATTGAGTATACCATATTTGAGTCACCCCCTTGAATTGGTAAGCCGCCAACTCTGCCTTCTCTTCCGACCTCACACCCATAATGGATAACACATTGTATACCTCATCAATAAATTCTTAGGGGTCCTCATCCACTTCATACCTAAAGAACTCTGGTGGGTTCATCTTCATGAAGTCCCTCACCCGAGATGCCGGAGTGGGAGCATGATGGGCTTGGGCCCCTTGGTTGGCTTGGTTAGCCACTATTTGAGCAAGCAAAGTGAGAGCATCTCGGGGCTCACCGTGAGTCGGTTGTTCCTCAAGTGTGCATGCTCTTCTTGCACTTGTGTTAGGCATGATCTACCATAGGAAATAACAATTGTTAGGGGGGAAAACCTTACCTTAACTTCTATAGCATGACATAGAGTAAGAAGAAGGGAAATATTCGCTAAAACGTCTCACAACCTCTTCTCATAGTTGTGGTGTACAACACAACAATGAGTGCCCAGGACCATTCACAACCTAGAGCTTTGATACCAAGTTTGTCATGACCCAAGCCTAGGACCTAGACGTGACATGGCGGATAAGGAACTCGAAGGGACCCCAAGCAAGCCTCTTAACATATCATTACACATTCTTTGTCATGGAAGCAATAGAATAACAATAAAAGAGTAGAAGTAAGGGAACATGGGGCTAAATGACATCATTCATATCATAAAACATCATAGATTCAAAGAGAGTCAAGACTCATAACATCATTACATAACTTGTCCAACAAAACCTCTAAACATAGAACTTAGTGAGGGCTAAGACAAGCGACCGGGATCACTCTCATAGTGAAGCATACAATAAAAGAAAAAAGAGTCTTTATACATAGAAAAAGATCAAAGACATTATTCTCCAAGTTGAGGACTCAACACTAGCTTTATAGAGAAAACGTATTAGCCACACGGAGAAGGAGCATGATCAAGTGGAGCTCTGATCCCTACATGGTGAAAACATGTTTGCATAGAGTATATGTTAGTACGTTTGAATGTACTAAATATACAGGATGCAATGCAACAAGAGATAAACGATATATTCGAAAAGCATATTTAGGTAATAAATGATCATATAGCAATATGTCATGCATGAATGATACTTGTAGTAAATCATGCTTAGATAGGACATATTACATGTGTAGGAAGATACCATGAATAGTAACCAAGGCCTACCACCTCCTTGACGACGTGATTGACGTACAAACCCCTTAAAATGGTTGCACAGGCCTACTACCTCCCGAGCATGGCAATTAAGGTACAAATCCCTCAACATGGTTGCACGGGCTCACTACTTCTCGAGTGAGGCAAATGAGGTACAAATCACCCAACATGGTTACATGGGCCTACAGCCTACCGAACAAGTCAATTGAGGTACATACCACCCTACATGATAGTTGGGCCTACTACTTCCAAAACGAGGCAATTGATCAACTTCCAACACTATAGATACTTGTCATGAAATAAACATACTTACACCATTCCTTCATCATCATAAAGTCATACAAGTCATAGGTCATGCAATAGAGCATCAATGGCTCAAGATCCCTAAATTGGACATTTTATCAAACACTTAGTGGGTGTGTAATGCTAATGTAAAACCATGAAATTAGAGAGTGAAATCATGCAAGAAATCTTGAAGTAAATCATCCCACCAATACTTGGTAACACCATCTTACACTATACCTCAAAACCTGTCATCAAATCTCAAGATAAATCAAAAGTTTCATAACTTAAAACTTGCTAAAACAATCACAGTCTTACAAAACCCTAACATAGTTCATAGTCAAATTCATAATCGAAGACCTATAAGTAAAAAGTAAATTTAGAAACATTAAATTTGTCTAAAAAGGATGCTTGGGCACCATGGGTGAAAGGACCCAATAGTTAAAACCTACTTACCTTGACTTTGGAGTATTCTTGGTAAACATTTAAAATAAAGACCTGAAGCATGAGTGAAATCCCTAAGATCCGGATTAATTTTGGGACTTGAAATTTGGGGTGAAATATTTGTCTAAGTGTTTAAGAGATTACTGGAGAATGTCTTGTATAATATGAAGATGAAATATGGCTAACTATAGGTATTTTTATGCATGGGAAGACTTAAGTCCAAGACCCAAAAGCCTTGGAGCGAGGTAAAAATCACTGGCAACAAAATATACATCTCTGTATCTAGTCTGCAGAGGGCATTTTTACACTGGTCCACGATAGCTATGCATCACAGTACCAATACAAATCACCACTATCTTGCACAAACTTGAAAAAATCAAATTTTACTACGATTGCTCTAAAATCTGTGTTAGACTTATTCCGCATTCAATTGTCTCCCTGTTCAAGAAAATGAAGTCGAATTTTTGATATCACGCACGAATTTTGAGATATATGGAAATAACAATTCCAGACACTTCCAAGGCACATTTTCAATCACTTTTTTGGGTCATTTCACAAGCCTAGGGCCGAGAAATAATACGACATATGGGAACTCGAAGGAACCCCAAACAAGGCTCTTAGCATATCAATTACACATCTTTTGTTGCAGAAGCAAATAAACAATAACTAGAGATATAATAACAAGTGAACTGGGACAAGGGAATTCTTATTATTCACAAAAGCATAAAAGAGTCAACCTCATAGCATAAGTACATCATAATATCCAATTACATCTCTAATATTGAATGGAGTAGGGGCCAAAAGACTTTCCGGGATGAACCTCTAAATAACAAAGTTTTAACATGAAGAAGTCTCAAAATAGCAAGAGTAATATGGATAGTGTCCTCAGATTTGAGGACTCACCGATACTTATCTACGAAGTACCAAAGTAGCCATGTGGAGGATTATCAAAAGGAGCTCTGGTTACTACATGGTAATATCATGTAGGAATAGAGTATGCATTAGTTAGTTTGAATGTACTAAGAAATTGGGATGCAACGCAACAAGACATAAGCCAAAATACTCAAAATGCATAATCATAACAATGGATACATAATCTCAATATGGCATGCATGATCAATGCTCATAATAAAACATACTTATAAATCATTCATCTTGCACAATATATATAGCATTCATATGTGGCAAGAGACCTTAACTGATATAGATCAAGTAGCTACAACTTGGAGTCCAAGGCATGACACCCCCTCGGTCAGGTGGACAGGGATGACACCCCCGGTTAGGTGTGGTCTACTTGCCAGGCAAACCAAACATGATAACATGACTAGATTGATCCACTATTACAGAAAGGATAATAATCATAATCCTATGGTGGCACATCATTTAGAGAATAAAGACTTTATATAAGGACCCCTTGAGTCAAGCCCTCATTTTTAGTCTCAATCGGAGCTAAGTCAAATCCCACAGATAATAATAGTTTAATCATAACATGAATAGCTTGTAAGGACATAACTTGTGTAGCTCATAAACATTCTTGACCTCTAGTAGTGAGCCTAACTTGAACATGAGAGTAGATCATAACTATACATGAACCCTTGCTTTAACATGAATGGGTCACAAGAGGTAAAAATCTTGAAATAGTACTCAACTTGATTCTTGTTAATTCATAGATGTTTTTGGAGTAGTAATAAGTCATATAGAATCAATGGATGAATTCAATACATACTCGAAAGCCCTTAATCGTCCTACAGTCACTTGATTTATAGATCATGAAATAGATCATCAATAACTTGATAATTCTTAACTTCGCATTTTATCAAACACATAATGGGTTCATGATACTTGTTCAAAATCATGCAATTCAAGAGTGAAATAAGATAAGTAAACGTAATACAAATCAACCCACCAATATTTAGAAAAATCCTCATGTAGGGTGCCTTGAAATCCATTACAAAGGCTCATGATAATTCAAAATTTCATAGATCATAACATGCATAGTCTCAATAGACAAAATCAATTCATGGAATAAGCTTGAAATAGATAGTTATGCATAATCAATCAATATTTCATAAAATCCCAACATAATGTATGTTCATAATCCATGATAAGAGATGCCCATAGGTGATACAACTTGAAAATAAGCAATTTTTCATAAAAAGGGAAGGTTGGGCTCCATGGGTGGAAAGGACCCATGGATAAAACCCACATACTTTAACCCTTGAATTATTTGCCATTTTGCAAACATATATATGTTGGCTTCATGACAAGTTGATGCCAAGTGAGTGCTATCACGTCCACCAGAGATGTTATTTACAGTATGTTGTACTCCAACTCCACCTTGACTTGTATTACTATGATTAGCATATCCATGTCCTGCATTATTACCAGAGTTAGAATGACTTGTTGTGCCTCTAAAATCACCATTTCCATGACCAAGGTTTTCCCTCGACTTCCAATCTACTAGATAATAATTCATTTTGTAGCAATTTTCCTTGGTGTGACCGGTAAAATGACAAAATTCACATTCCCTTCCTTCATAATGCTCTCTTCAGTCATACATATTTGTAATTGCTCACTTTCTTGGATTTTCTCTCTCTACAGTTTCTTTCTTTTGTTTTTCACTTTCCTGTACCTTCTGGCAAATTGATCTCTTGCATTCGGCGACCGTTCTCTTGAGAGTTTCTGACTCCTCTATGACCTTGTTACTCTAGTTAGCTTCTATGAGTATGATGTTGAGGACTTTTAGACAATCTTTGAAAAAGTCCCCAATGAAATCCCTTTTTCTAATTGTATAGATCCACTCATCTCCGAACAACTTTAGTAGAATTTGATGATGCTAGGCTATTTCAGGATGCATCCAGTAAATTTCGATGTCCTCCACTCTTTTCCAGGAAAATTCCTATGCATCCAGTGATTTCTGGTGATCCCTAGAGAGATTTGGGGGTCTTTTATTTTGATTCTAATGACATCACAAAGCAAGATACAACTTCTCTCCAGCAACACAAGGATTTCTCAATGAGATCTTCTCCGACACTCCCAATAACACTCACTATTTCTCGACATGCATATCAATGCAATTTGTTGTCAGAACCTATTCTAGGTGATTTCCTCCAAATTCTTTTCTATTTACTATTTCTTGACAACAATAATGATTGCATTTTTTCATAGCTCTTAAGTAGTTGTGACTACATTATTTCATTGTTTTTGACTGATTGTGACTATATTCCATTTCGGTGTTCATATGTGGTGTATCAATTTGTTTGTTGCAAAATCTACAATTATCTACTTGAATTTATTGTTGAATTTACTCTCAAATTTAGTGGTGTACTTGTTCATGTGTAATTGTTTTGGGTTTCTTTTTCTTTACGTATTTGTTCATGATAAAATTTATTTGTTAGAGAGTTTCTGCAAGTTACCTAATATTATTGTTACGTGTGCATGTAATTGTTTTTGGTTGTTTAAAGTCTTTATTGTTGATTATTGATTATTGTATATTATTCTAGTATCTTTCTTGATTTAGATCTTCTTGTTCTTTGTAGCTTAGTGAGTTAGTAGTTCTTAGTTTAGTGGCATCATGATCTAATGGTGGATTAGGGTCATGTCATCGGTTGGGGTCGGTGGTAAGGGATAGGGGAGGTAAGAGGGGCACGGGCTTATCTAGGTTATGGGTAGGATCATTGAATAAAACATCACTTACAGGGAAATCAATAGAGCTAGTGAAGTGTCATAAGAGGAGACATATTAATATAGAGGGTGTTTAGGAGAATAATCGGTTGGGACCAAAGCTCGGGGCAAAGGCGGGTTCAAGTTATGGTACTTGAGCAGTTCTAGAGATAGAAATAGTGTAGGTATATTAGTAGAAGAGGACATTATGGAATATGTAGTGGAAGTTAGGAGGTTTAATGGTTGAATGATGTTTATTAAACTTGTGGTTGATAGGTATGTAATGAATGTAGTTGGTGCCTATGCCCCTCGAGTAGAACTAGAGGAGGAAATCAAAACGCTCTTTTTTGGAAAGATTTTGATGTGGTTGTGAGAGATGGGATACCAAAGATGTAAAAACTCTTCATTGGGGGAGACATTAATATTCATATGGGGGAAACCACTAATGAGTTTGAAGATGTCCATGGAGGCTTTGGTTTTCAGGAGAGTTATGGAGGTTCATCTCTCATGGATTGTGCCAAAGCCTTTGAGTTAGTTATTGATAACTAATGTTTCTCGAAAAGGCCAAATCACTTTCGTAGTATGGTAGCTAAGACTCACATTGATTACTTACTTCTGCGCAAAGGCGATAGAAGCCTTTGTAAGAATTGCAAGGTTATTTCAACTGAAAATATTTCCACTCAACATAGGCTTCTACCGATGGATTTAGAGATCAAGAAAGTAATGAAAAAGAATGTTATTAATGCCTAATCGAGGATTAGATAGCGAGGCATGACTTCTCCCCTTTCATGAGAGATGGAGGAAAAGTTAAGCAATTTAGAGGCTTGGAGTAGTGGAAGAAATATGAACAATATTTAGGACTCTACTACTGGTTGCATTACAAAAGTAGCTACCGAGGTACTAGGGCTTTTGAGAGGGACCTTTGATGGATGTCAAGAAGATTGGTGGTGGAATGATGAAGTTTAAGGTAAAGCGAATGCTAAGAAAGGTTGCTTATACAACCTGGTTAGAGTATGGGAATGAGAATGAAAAGCGATTGCTTAAGGAGATCTATAAGATAGCTAAGACAGAAGTGAAGATGGAGGTGATGAGTGCTATGACAGCAACATTGGAGCTCCTATATAAGGAGCTAAATTATAAAGGCGGGAATAAGAGATTGTATATGCTCGCTAAAGAGAGAGAAAGGAAAGAGATTGTACTCGTCACTGCTATATACAATCTCTTGTCCCCGCTTGTATCACTTAACTCCTCATATAGGTGCTCAAACATTGCTATCTTAGTACTCATTACCACCATCGTTGCTTTTGTCTTAGCCATCTCATAGGTCTCCTTAAGCCTTCAGTTTTCATCATCATCCCTACACTCCAACCACGTCATATAAGCAACCTTCTTAGCTTTCACTTTGCCATGAAATTCGTCAATCCATCACCAATTGCCCTGACATCTACCAAAGGTCTCTCTCGAAAGCCCTAGTAGCTTAATAGTTATTTCCTAATGCAACCAGCAGTAGTGTTCCACATATTGTGCACATTTCAGCCTCTGCTCCAAGCCTCTAAATTACTCAACATTTCTTCCATCTCTTATGAAAGGGCAGGAGTCAGGCCTCCCTATCTAATCTTCGATTGGGAATTAATAACCTTCTTCTTCTTTACTCTCTTAATATCAAAATCCATCACTAGAAGCCTATGTTGAGTGGAAATATTTTCACTCGGAATAAACTTGCAATGCTTACAAAAGCTTCTATCGCCCTTCTAGAGAAGTAATCTATTTGAGTCTTCGCTACCATATGATAAAAGGTAATCAAGTGAATTTCCCTCTTTGGGAAACATGAGTTAGAAATAACTAACTCAAATGCTTTGGAAAATTCCAAGAGAGACACCCCAACTCCATTCCACTCCACAAAACTAAAGCCTCCATGGACATCTTCGAACCTGCTAGTGGTTGCCCCAATTTGCGCATTAAAGTGACCTCCAATGAAGAGTTTTTCGTCTTTGGTGTGCCTCCTCATACAACCTCATCAAAAATCTTCTGAAAAGAGCATTTTGACTTCCTCAAGTAGTTCTACTTAAGGCGCATAGACACTAACTACATTCATTACATGCCTACCAACCACAAGTTTAACATACATCATACTTCGTTAAACCTCCAAACCTCCACTACGAATTCCTTAGGGTCCTCATCTACTAATATACCTATACCATTTCTATCTCTTGAACCACTCGAGTACCATAACTTGAACCCGTTTATGTCCCGACCCCTACCCATCTAGTCTCCTAAATACACCCTATATTAATATGTCTCTTCTTAAGTTACTTCACTAGCTTTATTGATTTCCCTGTAAGTTATCTTATATTCCATAACCCTACCCTTAACTTAGATAAACTTGTGTCCCTCTTACCACCCCTACCACTTACCGCCGACCCTAGCTGACGATATGACCCTAATCCACCTTTAGATCCTGGCCCCACTAAACTAACAACTACTAACTCACTAAACTACCAAGAATAAAAGAAACAAATCACGAAATATACACTAGGAATAAATATAAAATAATTAATAATCAACAATAAATACTCAAAACAATAAAACATTTACATGCACACCTAACAATAATATTAGGCAACTTGCAAAACTCCTAACAAATAAATTTTACAAGGAACAAACACGTAAAGAAAGAGACACCTAATTCAATTACACACGAACAAGTATGACATTTACTTTGAGAGTAAATTCAACAATAAATTCAAGTAGAAAATTATAGATTCGGTGAAAAAAAAATTGATCCATCACATATCAGTAAGCAACCAAGAACACTGAAATATAGTGCAGACACAATCAATCGAAAACTATGAAATAGTACAGTCACAACCAATTAAAATCTATGAAATAGTGCAATCAATATTAAAGCCAAGAAATTGTAAATAGAGAAGGAAACCTGAATTCACTAGATACAGCCGAAAATAGGCCCGCATCATCGAATTCTGCAAAAGCCATTAGAGATTGCTGGATCTTGACCACCAGAAAAAGGGATTTTGTCAGAGACTTCATAAGAGATTATCAAAAAGACCTCAACGTCATACTAATAGAAGCTGATCAGAGTAATAAGGTCAATGGAAAGTCAAAAAATCTCAACAGAAAGGTCATCGGATACCAGAGATCAATTTGCTGATGGGTATGGGAAAGTTAAAAAAGGATGAATGAAATTATAGAGAGGTAAAATCCAAGAAAGTGAGAAATTTTAGATATATATGACCGAAGAGAGAATAAAGGAATGAAATATGAATTTATTCATTTTACCGATCATACTAAGAAAAATTGCTACAAATTGATTGGTTATCCAGTGAATT
This sequence comes from Solanum ossicruentum, assembly GCA_025774065.1. Taxonomy (NCBI): domain Eukaryota; kingdom Viridiplantae; phylum Streptophyta; class Magnoliopsida; order Solanales; family Solanaceae; genus Solanum; species Solanum ossicruentum. The sequence goes on from JAOTQR010085857.1 coordinate 19,858, forward strand.
GGAAGCTGAGGAAAAATCTTGGTCATGGAAATGGTAATTTTAGGGGCACAACATGTCATTCCAACTCTAGTAATAATGTAGGACATGGATATGGTAATCATAGTACTACAAGTCAAGGTGGATTTAGAGTACAACTTATTGCAAATAACATCTCTGGTGGACCTAATCACACTAAATAAAAGAATCCGAATCCATTTTGGATTTTTGTTCAAGAGTGATGGTAGTTGTGAATGAACTAAGAAGGTATAGGGAGGAAGTAGATGATGTGTGTGTGGTAGAATAGATACTTTCCTCTTTAACACCTAAATTTGATTATATAGTGTATGCTATTGAGGAATCTAAAGATTTAGATTCTATGAAGGTCGAGCAATTGGAAGGTTATTTACAAGCCCATGAAGAAAAAATGAAAAGGAGAAAAGAAGAACCACTAGAACAACTTCTTGAGACTCAGGTATCCTTCAAAAATCTTGAAGGTGAAACAAGTTTTAGAAGAAATGGACAATGGTGAGGCCATGGTGGTCGTGGCGGCCATGGAAGAGAATGAAGTTATATGAGAAATATAAAACAATAAGGATAAGAGCCATCAAGAATTTAGAGGCTGTGGTCATGGACAATAAGGAGGTAGAGGACGTAGAGGTACCAATAAAATTAGGTATAACAAATCTAAAATTGAGTGCTATAACTATCATAAATTTGGACATTATTCTTGGGAATGCGTATTAATATTGAAGAAAAGCCAACCTTGTCGACAACCATAAAGACGAAGATGAATCAACATTACTGCACTTAAAGAAGAAGATACACATGATTGTAGTTCATGGAATCTTGACAATGGACCAAGGAATTGTATGAGTGGACACAAAGTCATGTTGTAGAGATAAAGAAGATGGTGAAAGGTAATGTGTCATTTGGAGATACCTCAAAGATCCAAATTCAAGGGATAGGTATGACTGTAATATCTTACAAAGATGGTGGTCATAAATTGATTAATGAGGTTTACTATGTGCCAAAATTAAAATGTAATATCTTGAGTTTGGGTTAACTTCTTGAAAATTGATATGATATTCATTTGAACAATATGCATCTTTGGGTTAGCGATTCAAGTAACAACCTATTGCTAAAGTGCATATGGAAAAGAATAGGTTGTTCCCTTTGAATCTTATGATTATTGACATAGAGAGTTTGAAAGATAATGTACAAGACGACTCATGGTGTTGTCATATGCGATTTGAGCACTTCAAAATTCAAGTGCTCAAATCAATGGAAGACAGGAACATAGTTGATGGAATTCCATCAATTAACCATCCAAATCAGTTGTGTGAAGCTTATCTTCTTGGAAAACATGCAAGGAGGATTTTTTCGAAGGAGGCCACATTAAGAACAACTAAGTCACTCCAACTTGTTCACATGGATGTATGTGGACCAATTGATCCAGCTTCTTTTGGTAAAAGTAAATACTTCTTGCTCTTTATTGATGATTTCAGTAGAAAGACTTGGGTATACTTCTTGAAGCAAAATTCTTAAACTTTTGTTGCTTTTAAAACAGTTTAATGCACTTATAGAAAAAGAAAGTGGTTGTCAATTAAAGCACTAAGGTCCGATATAGGAGGAGAAGTCACTTCAAAGTTATTTAATGAATTTTTTCAATCTCATGGAATTCATTGCCCTTTAAGGGTACCTTACTCGCCCCAACAAAATGGAGTTACAAAAACAAAGAATGGAACAATTTTTAATATCGGTAGATGTATGTTGAAAGCTAAAAGTATTCCAAAAGAATTTTGGGTCGAGGTTATTTCTTGTGGAGTTTATTTGAGCAATAGATCTCAAACAAGAAAGGTGAGAGACCAAATGCCTCAAGAAGCATGGAGTGGAAGAAAGCCATGTGTCAGCCACTTGACAATCTTTGGAAGTATAACCTATGCTCATGTCCCACATCAAGGGAGAGTTAAACTTGATGATCAAAGTGTCAAATATATGTTTGTTAGCTAAGATCCGAGTTCAAAAAGCTACAAGTTATATGATCCAAATAATAACAAGGTGGTGGTGAGTCGAGATGTTGCATTTGACGAAGTAACAACATGGAATTGGGAGGCTCAGGAAGTAAGAACATATGATTTTCTTCCATACTTTGGAGATGAAGAAGAATAGGAAATCATGACACCTACATAAGATCCTCAACTCCTTCACCAACAATTGTTACATATCAATGCACTCAAGAGAGTTCGAGTGAAAGGCCTTATAAGATAAGGAACATCCAAGAACTCTATGATAACATAGATGAAGCTACTAATTTTGATTTTTTCTGTTGTCTCTTTACTTATAATGAACCAATGAATTTTGATGAAGTTGTTACAGAGAAAAGGTGGATACATGCCATAGAGGAAGTAATTCAATCAATAGAAAAAAACAACATTTGGGAGTTAACAACTCTTCCCAAGATCATCGATAAATTGGACTCAAACAGGTATACAAAGTGAACAAAAATGCTCATGGAGTGGTGGAGAGATACAAGGAAAGACTTGTGGCAAAAGACTACAAGCCAAAACATGGAATTGACTATGAGGAAGTCTATACAATTGTCGCTTGCATGGAGACAATTCGTCTGTTGATCTCTTTAGCAGCTCAAACGAAGTGGAAAATCCATCAATTAGATATCAAATTGGCATTATTGAATGGATATCTTGAAGAAGAAGACTCTGTTGAGCAACTATTATGATTGTGGTCAAAAATCATGAATATAAGGTGTTGAGTTTCAAGAAAGCCTTAAATGGATTGAAGCAAGTTCCATCTGCGTGGAATATTTGCATTGATAAGTACTTTCATGATAATGGATTTACTCATTGCCTTCATAAATATGCTATTTACATTAATGTCCATACTAACAAAGATATTTTTCTTGTTTGTCTTTATGTTGATGATCTTATTCTGATGGGTAATAATCCACTTTTGTTTGAAGCTCTCAAGAAGGTGTGTCCCTTGAGTTTGAAATGACGGACTAGGGCTCATGTCATATTACTTGGGTCTAGCAGTGAAACAAATGGAGGAAGGCATCTTCATATCTCAAAAAATCTATACAAAAGAGATTTTTAAAAAGTTCAACATGTTTTATTCTAACTTTGTGAACACCCCAATGAAAAGTGGAACAAAATTGTCAAAGTTTGATGATGCAGAAAAGGTGGATTCCACTCTCTAGATATACTATTTGTAGTTTGAGTAGTAAGTCGCTTCATGGAAGCTCCTATCTCTACTCACTTGAAGGTCGCTAGAAGAATTTTTCGTTACCTATAAGGTACCATTAACCTTGGACTATTTTATTCTTCTTTTAATGATTTTAACCTTATAGGATATTTTGATAGTGATTATGCGGGAGATACTGATGATAGAAAAAGTATATCTAGTTTTGTACTTTTCTTAGGTGACTGTGCTATTTCATGGAATTCAAAGAAATATTCCATTATTACTCTCTCGACCTGTAAACCTAAATATGTGGCAGCAACCATTTATGTGTCATGCTATTTGGTTGAGGAGATCGTTGATGGAACTCAATTTGCCACAAATTAAGGCCTCAATGAATTGTGTTGACAACAAATCTACACAAGCAGTTTCCAGGAATCTAGTGTATTATGACCAAAGAAAGCATATAGACAGAAGATATCATTTTATTCGAGAATGCATTTTCATGAAACAGGTAGAGCTCAAGTATGTGAAATCCCCAGACCAAGTTGCGGATATCTATACGAAGCTCTCAAGTTCAAAAAGTTTAAGAGATTGAGATAGAGCCTTGAAATAAAGACGAAAAATTAAAATTAAGGGAAAGATTTGTGGAAACAAAAGTCACAATTTGCTACTATCACAAAGATTTTCAATAGCCATATCTAATCCCACCATTTTTTCAAAATTGTTTGGCAAATAAAAGTATAAGAAGTTAGGTATAAGTTTGATGACATTATTACGAACATTATTTATCTATAAAAGGAGCATTTTAGCTCATCATTAAATAGAGAGAGCAATTGAAAGAAGAGAGAGTCATCGACAAGATATTCTTAGTTTGTGAGAAAAAAAAGTGTGGGAGTAAAATTGTAGTAAGGTATGTGAAATAAATAGTGTTTGTAGTTTTATAAAGAAGAGTTATTTTTGACACAATCAAGTTGTCATCAATACTATTATATCACACTTCATTCTAATAGTTGGTGTCATGACTCTCTTGTAGCTACTTAGCGAGAATATTCTAGCGTGATTATTATTTTTCTCAACAACAACCAAGTTACTTCAGCTGCTGTAGATGCCGTGCTCCTATACTCAGCTTCAACTGAGCTTCTAGAAATAGTCTGTTGTTTCTTATACTTCCATGAGATTAGGAATTCTCCAAACTTGACCACATACTTTGTGATAGATCTTCTGTTGTTGGGACAAGTAACCCAGTCTAAGTCACACCAACAACTCAACGTGGTGGCAGGTGTGGCCTTCAAACAAATCCTTTACCAGTTATGCCTTTCAAATATCTAACCAATCTTGTGTTGCTTGCTAATGTGACTATTAGGGGGTTTGCATGAATGGAATGAGAGTTTGTACAATATAACTAATATCTGGTCGAGTAATGGTAACATACAACAACTTACCTACCAATTTTTGATTGGAAGTAACATCATGTGACACAACATGAGCAATCAAACTAGAAAGCTTATCATACTCTACTAATGTCAACTTCAAATTAGACTCCAAAGGAGTAGAGATAGGCTTTGCACCACTAATACCTGCATCATTGATGAGTTCTAGGATATATTTTCTCTGATCAAGATAACACCCTCAATAGACATCAAAACTTCAATGCCCATGAAGTACTTGAGTTGGCCTAAATCTTTGAACTTGAATTGTTGATGTAGAGCTTCTTGTCACGACCCAAGCCTAGGGCCTAGATGTGACTGACAAATAAAGAACCCGAAGGAATCCCCAAATAAGCCTCATAGCATATCATTACACATCCTTGGTCACAGAAGTAATTAAAATGATTATAACAGATAAGCATAAACAAGGGGAATAGGGACTAAGGGTAAATTTCCATATCATAAACACCCAGAAATGAGACAGACAAGGCTCATAGCATAGATACATAACATGTCCAAAAACACATCTAAATCTTAGATATGTAGTGGGGGACAAAATAAGCAACCAGACTCACCTTCATAATAATGACAATAGGTAATCCGAACAAACGAAACATAGTCTAAACATAAGATTGAGAGAACATAGATATTGTCCCTAGACTTGAGGACTCACCATAAGATAACTTCAACAATTCGTCTAGCCACGAGGAGAATTAATAAGAGCTCTGATTACTACATTGTGATATCATGTAGGCATAGAATATGCGTTAGTACATTTGAATGTATTAAGTGTGTAGGATGCAATGCAACAAGAGATAAGCGTCATATAAAAAATGCAAAATCAAAAGCAATAGACAGCATACTAACAATATGACACGTATGAATGATGATTGAAGTAAAATCATGCTTATGTAGAACATAATATGAGAGTATGGAGTGACCATTCTTAGTCCAATCCAAGGCCTATAACCCCCTTGGAGAGGCGTATGAGGTACAAACCCCTTCATGAGGTTGATGGAGTATAAACCCCCAATAAAGATGATGGAGTACAAACCCCTCAACAAGGTTGATGGGTACAAACCCCCAACAAGGTTGATGGGTACCAACCCCCAACAAGGTTACCTAGACCTACCACCTCCACGAGCTAGGCAATTGAGGTACCAACCCCTCAACATGGTTACTTGGGCCTATAACCCCCCGAGCTAGGCTTGGTCATCCCCACCACTATAGAGGTAATATCATATATATACATATACACACACACATACTCTCCTTTCATCATCATATATATACATCTTTATTCATCACCATTTAATCATCTTATAGTCATTCAACTCATAAGACATGCATAAGACCTTCAATTCCTTAAGATACCATAACCGGACATTTTATCAAACACTTGGCGGGTGTATAATGCTAGTATAAAATCATGCAATTCATGAGTGAAATCATGCAAGAAAATTTGATGTCAAACAGCCCAACAATACTTGGTAATACCATCTTGCAAAAAAATACATTGAAACCCCTCATCAAATCCTAAGAGAGATCATAGATCTAAACTTACAATATGCATAATCATAACAGGTAAATCATCTCATGGTATAGACTTAAAAATGAGTAATCATGTATTTTCAACAAAACTTTTAGAAAATTCCAATATGGTATATGGTCATAGTCTCTAATGAATAATACCTATAATCAACAAAACTTGGAAACATGTAATTTTCATAGAAATGGAAGATTGGGCTTCATGGATGAAAGGTACCCATGAATGAAACCCACATACCTTGGACCTTAAATTTCTTGAAATTAAGTTATGAAAGACATGAAGTTTGGAAGTGGGTCTTGGAATCTGAAGCTTGCTCATGAGTTTCCTTGAATTTGTATTAAGGTTTTGATGGAGGCTCTTGACAGATTTTTTAGAGTGTATTCTGATTTGGAGGAGTGAATTTGATCTCTAGCAATAGCGTTAGGTTTTTAGGAAGTGTTAGGAGAGCATGGGAGTTCCCAAAATACCAATAGAAATGGCTAAATTTACGAAATGCATTTATGGAGGCGGAATTTGGCAAAAACCTGTATCTACCCCTACACATACAAGTTCTATGAAAACAAGCATAACTTCTTTATCCGAACTCTAAATAAGGTGAAACTAAGTGCCTTGGTAAGCTACTTAAAAGAGGTTTGATTTTGTAGGTCTTGGGTCACCCAGTTCTTTGTATGCTAAGAGATATTCCCCTTTAACATTAACCCTTCTACTGGAACTTGTGCAAAACTTGGCCAACGAAAATTCCTTTGAACTTGGCTTTATGTGGGGCACACACGATGGTATTAATTAACATAACAAATCTTGACTTATATTTGAATGAGAGCTTTAAGCTTGAATGAGTTTCTTGACATCCGGCAGTGAGTTTGTGACACTTGAATTGAGTGAAATATTTGTCTAAGCGTTTGAATAAGTATTGGAGAATGTCTTCTGTGACATGAGGATGAAATATTTTTAAGTATAGGTATTTTCTCGCATGAGAACACTTAGTCCCAAGAGCCAAAATTCTTGGACCGAGTAAGAAAAACAATACACGAAATGAACTGAGGCGCGCCCTTGGCGCGTCGCGCCTTTGATGCGAAAACCTCACTGGAAAGTGAATTTTGGAAAAATGAAATTGCGATTTGTTTGCTCTAGAATTGGGGTTAGACCTATTTCCCACTACGTTGGACCACATGAACAAGAATACGAAGTAGAACTTTTGATATCACGCACGAATTTTGAGATATATGGAAATTATGATTTCGGGCATTTCCGAGGCACATTTTTAGGCACTTTTTAGGGTCGTTACACTTCCTTACTTGCATTAATCAATTGGTCATTACTAAAAGTAATGAAAAGTTTATCGACATGGATGAACGTAATTACTATATCTATATCTTTCTTCAAAGTGAACAAGGAATAATCATGTGCACTTTGGGTGAAACCAGCAATCAATAAAGTAGAAGTAATCTTTATGTTCCATTGCCTAAAAGCTTGCTTCAAGTCATATAGTGACTTGATAAATTTGCAACCTTTAACCTCTCCTGGTTTCTTAAAACCTTCAGGAATATCCATACACACGTCCTCATCCAAACCTCATTGAAGGAATGCATTATAGACATCCATTCAAAGTAAATTCCAACACTTAGACACAACTAGAGCAATAACACTTCTTGTTGTTACCATCTTATCAACAGGTGAAAAAGTATCATGATAATCTATACGTTCTTGTGGACTATAATATTTAACTACTAACCTTTCTTTATACCTCTCCACCTCACATTTGCTTGACATTTAATCTTGTAAACCCACCCAGATCCAACTATACGCTTACCTTGTAGGGGGCAAACTCCTACTACCCAAGTTTTATTATACTCGAGAGCTTGGATTTCCAACTGCATGGGTTCAATCCATTTTCCATCTCTAGCTGCTTCCTTGAAAGATCTAAGCTCCACAAAATTATAAATTTTGGTTAGATAGCTTTGACAGGTAGGGGTAACATAGTCATAAGGGAGATAGTTGGCTAGAGGATATCTTGTGCTGATCTTCTTCTTCCAAACAGTAGTAAAGTCTTTTATCCAAGCAGGTTATTTGATGGTTATAGTAGTCCTTCTGAGAGGGTACTCTTCAGCTACTAGCAATGGCAATACAGATTCCCCAGCCTCTATTAGTTGTACAGTACTATCAGTGGTTAAATCAATATCTTCATTCTCAATGGATGGTAAAGTTGTTGATTATGATGGTGGTGTTAAATTGTGAGATAGATGGTCAGTAGGAGCCTTATAATATATCTCATCCGACTGACATATCTCATGAATCACCTCTAAAGGATGACCAAACAAGGAAAAAGAGGAAGGCTAAATGTCAGGCTTTGCATCAATAAAAGGGAAAATTGCTTCTAGTGAAATGCCCCAAATTAAGCTTCGAAAATTCTCGTAATCATTATTTCGATATATCTCAAATTTATCCGTGATATCTAAACACTGACTTCAAATTCTTGATTAAGGGGCAGAATTGAGTGGAAAATGTGTATAACTTAGATTTTAGAGGACCCGTAGCAAAAAATAAGTTCCACAAATTTTCAAATTCCAGTGTGCATCCCCAACCAGGCAGGGATGCGGACTGGGCATAGATCAGTGTTATTCTTTCCTCCACAATGGGTCCGCATCACGGACCAGTACAAATTTTTCCTTAATTTTTATGTTTCATCAAGGGTATTAGGGTCATACCCCATGCCCACTTAGGGATGAAAACACCTATCCTTAGCTAGTTTTCAATTCTATATCACTCAAAACCCTCATAAAAACCTCTCGAGGACTTAACCAAATATCTCATTCAGATTTTAAGGACTTCAAGCTTAACTTGGAAACTCAAGGATTCTCTTCAAGCTCTAAGTGCTCTTCATGATCATCTCAAGAAAACCCAAGTTTGAGGTATGTGGGTTCCATCCATCGGGTCCTTTCACCCATGGAGCTTAATCCTCCTTTTTATAAAAATTGCATGTTTTCAAGTTATATCATCTATGGGTATCTCTTATTATGGATTTAGATAATAAATGTTGGAGTTTTATGAAATGTTGATTGATTATGCATGTCTATCTTTTTCAAGCTTATGCTATGAATTCACTTTTTCTATTGAGACTATGCATGTTTTGAGCTAAGAAACTATGATCTATTTTGAGACTTGATGATGGATTTCAAGGTATCCAGCATGAGGGTTTTACTATATGATGGTGGGTTGATTTACATTGAGTTTCTCATATTATTTCACTTTTGAATTTCATGATTTTGAACAAGCATTATGCACCCACCAAGTGTTTAATAAAATATCTTGACAAGGATTCTCAAGCTATTGATGATCTATTATAAGGTTTATTAGTCAAATGACTTTATGATGATTAAGGGTTTGCATTTATGCATTGATTTCATGAAAAATATAGTGTTGCAAGTAGACCACATCTTGATGGGGGATGACACGCCCAATCACCTTGTTTAGGGGGTAACATGCCTCAATCATTTTGTAAGAGGGTGACATGCCTAATAACCACGCTGAGAGGTGACATACCGCAATCACATTGTTGGGGGTGACATGCCCAATCACCTTGTTGAGGGGTAGGTACCTCAACCACCTTATTGGGGGGTGACATGCCCAATCACCTTGTTGGGGGGTGAGTACCTCAATCACCTTACAATGGTGTGACATGCCTTGGATTCCAAGTAGTAGTTTGCTTGGTCTATGTTTGTTATGGTCTTTTCCCACAAAAGTATTATATACTATGCAAGTTAATGATTTACAATCATGTTTTACTTCAAGCATTGAGCATGAATAACATATTGATATTATACTTATCCATTGCTTATGACTATGCATTTTAACTATGTTGGATTATGTCTTGTTGCATTGCATCCGACATATTTAGCACATTCAAACATACTAAGGCATACTCGATGCCTATATGATATTACATTGTAGGGACCGTAGCACCTCTTGATCATCCTCCATATGGCTAGTTTAGGTGCTTTGAAAGATAATCTTTAGTGAGTCCTCAAGTCCACGGATACAATCTAGTCTACTCTTGCTATTTGATACTTCTTTATGTTGAACTCTTGGCCCCCGCTCCATTCCATGTTAGAGGTTTTGTTGGATAATTGATGTACTTATGCTATGAGATTGACTCTTGTATGCTTTTATAAATATCAAGACATCCCTTAGTCCCTTTTCCCTTATTTATATCTCTTGTGTTGTTTACTTTCCTTCCAGTACCAAGGATGTGTGAATGATATGCAAAGAGGCTTGGTTGCAGTCCCTTGGGTTCCCATTCATCATGTCACATCTAGGCCCTAGGCTTGGGTCATAAAAAACTTGGTATCAGAGCTCTAGGTTGTTAATGGTCTTTGGAATCCAATACACCGCGTCGATTAGAGTCTTATTCATGGTTGTGAAGCAATGGGAGGCCATGAGGCTTTTTTATGAAATATTTTACTTCTTCATGGTCTATATCGTGCATTAGACGTAAGTGTAAGTCTTTTTCCCCTAACGAATGCTTTTTGCATTCCTAGATCATGTCGATTCTAAGAGGGAGGCTAACGACAACCTGTACACCCAATGAGCAACCTACCCCTCCCGCTCCTCAAGCTCTTCAAGTTGACGGGGTAGTCCAAGATGAGTTTCGAGATGCTATTACAATGTTGGCTCATGCTATAACCAACCAAATTTACCAAGGCATCCAAGCCCCTCATGCTCCCATTCCAGCTTCTAGTGTGAGGGATTTCACTAGAACGAACCCACTGGAGTTCAATGGATCCAAGATGGATGAGGAACCCCAAGAGTTCATCAATGAGGTGTACAAAGTGCTATCAATTATGGGGGTCAACTTGGAGGATAAAACGGAGTTAACAACCTACCAACCCAAAGGCCTGGCCCAAATTTGGTTCACGCAATGGAAATTGGAAAGGAGAGATGATAATGCTATTGCTTGGGAGGAATTCAAAGCCGCATTCCTCAATCGGTTCTTACCTATCGAGATAAGGGAGGCTAAAACAATGGAGTTTTTGAACTTTAAGTAGGGTTCCATGAGTATGAGAGAGTATACCCTCAAGTTCAACCAACTCTCCAAGTATGCCCCACAATTGGTTGTCAAGCCGAGATCTAGGATAATTAAATTTTTTTTAGGATTGTCCGACTTGGTGAATGAGGAGTATCGAATCGCCATAGTAGTGGGTGATATGGATTTGTCCCATCTCATTACATACACTAAGCAACTAGAGGGAGAATGGCTTAGAAAAAGAAGAAGTGGTAAGTCCAAGAGGGCTTTATTTGAAGGTGGGCTCCAAGGTTCCAATGTTCCAAGGGTGGCCGGTTTCCTCAAGGCCATAAGTTCCAAGGCCAAGGTTCTTCCAACTCTCTTAATATGAGGTTTGGTAATGACAATCCAAGATTCCAAGGTGGTGGTGGTAGGTGCCTAACCCTATGTGCCAAAGGTGTGGTAGAAACCATAATGGCCCTTGTTTGAGAAATTCTAATGCTTGCTTTGTTTGTGGTGAAGTGGGTCATAAGGTTATTGATTATCCTCATGCTCAACACAAAAAGTAGAGATAGTCGTCCACAAGGCCAAGGTGCGAATGGGGGTCAAAAGGGAAGAGGAGGCCAATAAGGAGTTGTTCCAAGGTAAAATAGATTCTATGGTCTTCAAGGGAGACAAGGGCGGATGAAGTGCCTGATATCATCACCGGTATGTTTAAGATTTTTGATTTTGATGTGTATGTATTGATAGATCCGGGTGCCAGTCTTTCTTCTACTACTCCATTTATTGCAAAAAAGCATCATGTTAGTCCTGAATTATTGTGTAAACCTTATGAAGTGTCTACCCTCGTTAGTAAGTCCATTGTTGCTAAAAACATCTATAGAATTTATCCCATGTTTATATTGCATAAAATCTTTCCTTGTGATTTTGTTGAGCTAGACATGGAGGATTTTGATGTCATTCTTCTGATAGATTGGTTATATGCATATTATGCTTCTATTTATTGTAGAATCCGTAGGGTTATATTCCAATTCCCTAGTGAGCCCATCCTTCAGTGGGAAAGTCATGATGTGGTGGTCAAGGATAGATTCATTTCTTCCCTTAAAGTCTCAAAGTTGATTTCTAGGGGTTGTCTCTATCATTTTGTGAGGGTTAGGGATATTGAGTCTAATGTCCTTCCTATTGAGTCAGTTTCGGTGGTTAATGAGTTTCTTGATGTAGTTCCCGGTGTTCCTCCTGAAAGGGAAATAGACTTTGGTATAAACCTCCTTCTCGATACTTAACCCATTTCTATCCCCCTTACCATAAGGCCCCAGCGGAGTTGAAAGAGCAATTGAGGAATTTGTTGGAGAAGGGTTTCATAAGGCCTAGTAAGTTACCTTGGGGTGCACTAGTGTTATTTGCGAAGGAAAAGGATGGTTGTCTTAGAATGTGCATTGATTACCGGCAACTTAATAGAGTCACCATAAAGAACAAGTACCGTCTACCAAGGATTGATGACCTTTTTGTTCAATTTCAAGGGGCTAATCAATTTTCTAAGTTTGATCTTCGATCTAGGTATCACCAAGTGAAAGTAAAGGGGTGTGACATTCCCAAGACTGCTTTCTGGACTAGGTATGGATACTTTGAGTTTATGGTTATGTCCTTTGGGTTGACTAATGCACCAGCTATATTTATGGATCTCATGAATAGGGTCTTTAAATCCTACCTTGACTTGTTTGTGGTGGTTTTTTTTCTCTTTGATGACATATTGATTTATTCCCACAGTGAGGAGGAGTATGTGAATCACTCGAGGGTGGTATTTGCAAATCTTGAGGGAGGAGAGGTTGTATGATAAATATGAAAAATGTGAGTTTTTGTTGAAAGAGGTTGCTTTTCTTGGGTACGTTGTGTCTGATGATGGCATTAAGGTGGATCCTAAGAAGACGGAGGTGATTTGAAATTGGCCAAGACCTTTGACCCCGTCGGATATTAGGAGTTTCTTAGGTTTGGTGGGTTATTACTGGAGGTTTGTTAATGGCTTCTCTTCTATTGCGTCTCCTATGACTAAGTTGACACAAAAGAAAGAAAAATGTGTGCGGACCGAAGAATATGAGAAGAGTTTCCAAACTTTGAAAGATAAGCTTGTCTTAGCTCATATCTTGTCTTTACCAGAAGGGTTGGAAGGATTTGTGGTTCATTTTGATGACTCAAGAATTTGTTTAGGGTGTGTTTTGATTTAAAACTATAAGGTGATAGCATATGTCTCTAGACAACTTAAGGTGCATGAGAATAATCATCCCACGAGTGATCCTGAATTGGCGGCCATTGTATGTTCTTTGAAAATTTGGCGTCATTATTTGTATGGGGTTCATGTTGATGTGTTTACCGACTACAAGATTCTTCAATGTGTGTTCACCCAAAAAGATCTTAACTTGAGACAAAGCTAATGTTGTGGCCGATGCTCTAAGTAGGTGTCTATAGGTAGTCTAGCCCATTTTGATTATGGTGGCAAAGAGGTGGCTAGAGAAGTTCATTGATTGGCTAGATTGGGGCTTAAGTTGGATAAAGTTGACAATGTTGGTGTAGTGGTTATTGATGGTTCCAAATCTTCCTTGATTGAGGAGGAAAAGGAAAAACAAGATCTTGACCCCGCCTTGCTAAAGTTAAGGGCCTTGAAGAGAGATAGTAAAATGGAGGTTTTCTCCAAAATGAGAGATGGTGCCCTTAGGAACCAAGGTAGATTGTGTGTGCCAAATGTGGATAACATGAATGAATTGATCTAGAAGGAGGCCCATAATTCATTCTATTCCATTCACCCCGTTTCTACAAATATGTATAGAGACTTGAGGGAGGCATATTGGTGGGTGGTATGAAGAGAGACATTGCCAAGTTCATATCCAGATGTCACAACTGCCAACAAGTGAAAGCCGAACATCAAAGGTTGGATGGCCTAAACAAAGCTATAGTGATTCCTACTTGGAAGTGGGAGGATATCAACGTGGATTTTGTGATTGGGTTCCTAAGACTACGAAACATTTTGATTCTATTTGGGTTGTTGTGGATAGAATGACAAAGTTGGCTCACTTCCAACCAATCAAATCTACCTATGGTGCTGAAGATTATGCCAAGTTGTACATTCATGAGTTTGTTAGATTGCATGGGGTGCCATTGTCTTTCATTTTGGATTGGGGTGCTCAATTAACTTCTCACTTTTGGAGGTCATTTCAAAGGGGTCTCAGTACCAAGGCTAAGATTAGCAGGGCGTTTACTCCTCAACCAGATGATCAAGCCAAGAGGACTGTCCAAAATCATGAGGAGATGCTTAGAGCTTATGTTTTAGAGTTTAAGGGTAGTTGGGATGAACATCTTCCACTTATTGAATTTGCTTACAACAGTAGCTACCCCTCAAGCCTTAGCATGGCTCTCTTTGAAGCTCTTTATGGTAGGCATTGTAGATCCCCGATTGGGTGGTTTGAAGTGGATGAAATGACGTTGTTGGGTCCGTATTTGGTCATGGAAGCCTTGGAGAAGGTGAGATTGATAAGAGAGAGATTGAAAACAACCCAAAGTAGGCAAAAGTCCTACTCCGACATGAGGAGAAGAGATCATGAGTTTAAGGTTGGTGATCGGGTATACTTGAAAGTCTCACCTATAAAGGTGTGGTTCGATTTAGCAAAAAGGGGAAATTGAGCCTAAGGTTTGTGAGTCCTTATAAAGTTTTGAGGAGAGTGGATAAGGTTGCATATGAGTTGGTGTTGCCTATAGAGATGAATATGGTTCATTCGGTCTTTTATCTATCCATGTTGAGAAAATGTGTGGGTGACCCAAGTGCTATAGTGCCTTAGGATATTGTGGGTGTTGTAGAAGATAATTTAATCTATGAGGAGGTCCTGGTGGAGATTTTTGATAGACAAGTGAAGAGGTTGAGAAATAAAGATATAGCTTCCATCTAGGTCCTTTACAAGAACCAACAAGAGGAAAGTGCCATATGGGAAGCTGAGGCGGACATGAGAAAGCGATATCCATATCTCTTCCAGTCTACTGAAATCGAAGGTTATTTTTTTAAGTCCCCTTTATGATTTCAATCTTAAGTTTTAGCCCTTATGTCATGTTACGTGCATTCATGTTCATGGTAACAAGTTTATGGTGATTTTTGACACTCATGTTGAGACTTTTTGAAAATAATGTTCAAATGCATATGTTGCTTTCATGTCGGGCTGAAATCTTCATGATTTCTTCTCTTATGCATATTTCTTTGACATTTAGGGACGAATGATTCCAAGGGGGAGATATTGAAACACCCCAAATTGTGCTTCCCAAAATGCCTATAATCGTAATTTTCATATATCTCTAAATCTGTGCATGATATCTTAAATTTGACTTCATATTCTCGATCAGGGGAAAAATTTGAGTTGATGATGGGTACAACCCAGATTTTAGAGGACCTGTAGTGAAAAATAAATTTTAAAAATATTTTAATTCCAGTGTGCATTTGTGACCAGGCCGCGATATGAACTGGGCACAAATCAATGTTATTCTTTCCTCTGCAATGTGTCTATGTCGTGGACAAGATGCGAGCTAGTACAAATTTTACTTAATTTAATTGTGTCGGCCAAGGACATTGGGGTCATAGCCCCATGCCCACCAATACGTGAAAACACCCATACTTAGCCATTTTTCAACTTTATATCCCTCAAAACCCTCACAAAAACCATTCCAAGACTTAACCAAATATCTCATTCAAATTTCAAGGATTTCAAGCTTAACTTTGGAACTTAAGGATTCTCTTCAAGCTCTAAGTTCTCTTCAAGCTCATCACAAGAAAAGCCAAGTTTAAGATATGTGGGCTTCATCCAATGGGTCCTTTCACCCATAAAGCTTAATCCTTCTTTTTATGAAAATTGCATATTTTCAAGTTGTATAATCTACGGGTATCTCTTATTATGAATTTTGATTATAAATTATGTTGCAGTTTCTGAAATGTTGATTGTTTATGCATGTCTATCTATTTCAATCCTATACTATGAATTGACTTTGTCTATTGAGACTATACATGTTTTGAGCTAAGATACTATGATCCATTATAAGATTTGGTGATGGATTTCAAGGTATCTTACATGAGGGTTTTACCATACGTTTATGGGTTGATTTATATTAAGTTTTCTCATATCATTTCACTCTTGAATTGTATGATTTTGAACAAGTATTATGCACCCACCAAGTGTTTGATGAAATGTCTTGACAAGGATTCTCAAGATATTGATGATCTATTGTATGGTTTATAAGTCAAGTGACTTTATGATGATTAAGGGCTTGCACATATGTATTGAATTAGTGGAAAACATCTATGGTATTGCAAGTAGATCATACCTTGTTGGGAGGTGACATGCACAATCACCTTGTTAAGGGGGTGACATGCTTCAATCACCTTGTTGGGGGGTGACATGCCCAATCACCACGTTGAGGGGTAACATACCTCAATCAACTTGTTTGGGTTGACATGCCCAATCACGTTTTTGAGGAGTGGGTACCTCAACCACCTTGTTGGGTAGTGACATGCCCAATCACCTTATTGAGGGGTGAGTACCTTAATCACCTTGCTCGGGGTGACATGCCCAATCACCTTGTTGGAGGTTGAGTACCTCAATGATCTTATAAGGAGGTGACATGCCTTGGATTCCAAGTAGTTGTTCGCTTGGTCTATGTTTGTTATGGTCTCTTCCTACACATGTATTATATACTTTGCAAGTTATATGATTTACAAGCATGTTTTACTTCAAGCATTGATCATGCATGCCATATTGAAATTCTACTTTTTCAATGCTTATGATTATACATTTTGACTATATTGGCTTATATCTTGTTGCATTGCATCCTACATACTTAGTACATTCAAATGTACTAACGTATACTCTATGCTCACATGATATTACTATGTAGGGATCGGAGCACCTCTTGATCTCCTCCACGTGGTCAGTTTTGGTACTTAGGAAGATAAGCTTTGGTGAGTCCCCAAGTCTGAGAACACTATCTATTCTACTCCTATTATTTGATATTTCTTTATGTTGAAGTCTTGTTACTATGAGGATGAGCTCGAAAAGTGTCTTGGCCCCCACTCCATTCCATGTTAGAGGTGTTATTGGATTATTGATGTACTTATGCTATTAACTTGACTCATTTATGATTTTATAAATACTAGTTTTCGAACACGTGTGTTGCACGTGTATTTCATGCTAATAAGTATAATAATTTTTAAAATTGTTATTACTATCACTGCAATATGCATCATATGCATGAATTTATGAGGAAGATTCATGGAGTAATTCCTCGAGCTACATGATTTCGCTTTGAACAATAACATGTTAAAACACTTAGAAATACCTAATGAATATCTTGATAATTTCACGAATCTTATTATGAGAGCATTCTTGCCAACTTGTTCAACTTAATTTATAAAATTTCATGATATAAATATTAATAACTTTCAACTGTTATAATTACTCTGAAGAAGCCGAAGAGGTGGAAGAGGAGTAAACTATAACTGGTTGGAAGTAATTGATTTCAAACCATTGAATTCAATTTGGAACGTAAAAAGCCACAAGTTGAAAAAACTTAAAGTTTTGCTTCCAGACATTAAAAGTTACAAATGACAAAGAATAACACCTTGGCTGCTATAAATACTATGTAATGCACTTTTAAAATTTCCTTTAACAATTCTAAAATAAATACGTATTGAAATACTATTATATTTAAGTTTGGTAATGAGAGAGGAGAATATGAAAAAATATTATTATATGTATTAATTAATTAATATGTCAAATTATCAAATTAACTAAATATTATTTTAAAAATTTATTTAGTATAGGGGTAAAATGGTAAGTCAACTTTTGACTTAGGTTCTTCCCAATTTTAGTAATTAGTAATATATATGACCAAGACTTCTTATAGTCCTGTTTCCCTTTTTTATATCTCTTGTGTTGTTTATTTTTTCTTCCATGACCAAGGATGTGTTAATGATATATTAAGAGGCTTTCCGTAGTTTCACGGATAGGTGAAACTAAATGATTGCGTGTTGCAGTTTCAGTCATTTGGGGTCCCTTCGAGTTCCCATTTGTTGTGTCACATCTAGGCCCTAGAACTGAATCGTGACATCTTGGAAGATCAATCTCTGCTCACAAAACTCTTGTTGGATTGAATATCTAGTAATGTGTAACCCATTGCAGCTCTGAATAACCAAGTAATACAACAGGAACTACTATTGCTGAAAATTTATCCCCCTTTCGCCGTGTCGAGGCATGAAAAATAGCCAATGACTCTTTAAGTGCGACAATATAGGCTTCTTTGAAAATAGTAACTCATAGGGACTCTTGTAGTCAATGACTAATTAAGGAAATCTATTCATAAGACTGCAACTTCAATACAATATCCC
The DNA here is from genome assembly GCA_025774065.1 of Solanum ossicruentum. NCBI lineage: Eukaryota > Viridiplantae > Streptophyta > Magnoliopsida > Solanales > Solanaceae > Solanum > Solanum ossicruentum. The sequence goes on from JAOTQR010085857.1 coordinate 38,421, forward strand.
CAAAATCTTATTGGTTTTTTGAGCTTGAAACCTGATGACACTTGCAAATATAATAATATGTCTATGCTTCCTTTCTACTATGCAATTCTGTTGTGGTCTGTGAGGGCAACTATTTTGATGTAATATACCTAAATGCTGGAACAATTCAGTGCATTGGTGATTAATAAATTATGTGCCATTGTCTGACCTCACAACCTTAATATTAGAACCAAATTGATTCTTGATCATTGATAGAAAAATCTTAGTAGAAACAATAGTTTTCGACTTCAATTGCAACAGATAGACCCATACAAATTTGCTATAGTCATCCACAATTGTCATAAAATAACATTTATTATCTAGAGTAGGAGTCATGTATGGCCCCCAAAGGTCCTTGTGAATAATATCAAACACCTTAAATGTTGCAGAGTTACTAATAGGAAATGAGAGTCTAGTTTTCTTGGCTAATGTGCAAACAAGATTATTTAGTGTCTCACTATCACCACTACTTTGAAGCAAGCCTAGATGCCTTAATACTTGAGAGGAATGATGCCAAAGTATGGAATGTCATAGATAGACATCAGGTGTTACTGCATTTGCAACCATCCTTCTTGAGTTATTATTATCCTCCTTCAGCTTTTTTATTCCAAACTCACTTCTGAATATGTATAGTCCACCATGATCCTTAACAATCCCCTTCACGCAGCCACTGAAGAGGTCCTGAAATACACAAAAATCAAGATAAAAAAAATACAAAATAGGACAATTAGGGGTTTCCTATTTCGATTCTGGCGGCATAACAAGTAGGATACAACTTCTTTCCAGCAACATGAGGATCTTCCAGCGAGATCTTCTCCGATAGCTCCCAACAAAACTCACTATTTCTCAATATGAATGTCGGTGCAATTTCGATCAGATTCTTTCCAAGTGATATCCTCCAAATTCATCTATGTTTACTATTTCTTGACTGCAATATTGATTGCACTATTTCATAGCTCTGAACTGATTGTGACTGCACTATATTTCAGTGTTCTTGCCTGCTTACTGATCCGTGGTGGATCAATTTGTTTGTTGCAAAATCTATGATTTTCTACTTTAATTTATTGTTGAATTTACTCTCAAATTGAGTGTCGTACTTGTTTGTGTGTAATTGAATTGGGTTTCTCTTTCTTTACATGTTTGTTCATTGTAAAATTTATTTGTTGGGGAGTTTTGCAAGTTGCATAATATTATTGGTACATGTGCATGTATATTTTTGTTGTTTTGAGTCTTTATTGTTGATTATCGGTTATTGTGTATTATTCTTAGTGTATATTTCTTGATTTGTTTATCTTGTTCTTGGTAGCTTAGTGAGTTAGTAGTTCTTGGTTTAGTAGCGTCAGGATCTAATGGTGGATTAGAGTCAAGTCATCGGTTAGGATAAGGGGTACGGGGTAGGGGTTGTAAGATGGGCATCGGCTCATTAGAATATAGTTCACTCACAAGGAAATCCATAGAGCTAGTGAAGTGTCTAAACAGGAGAATATTAATATAGCATGTGTTTAGGAGACTATATGGATAGGGACCAATGCTCGAGATAAAAGGGTTCAAGTTATGGTACTTAGGTTGTTCCAGGGATAGAAATTGTGTAGCTATATTAGTACATAAGGACCTTCGGGAATATGTAGTAGAGGTTAGGAGGTTTAACGGTAGGATGATGTCATTAAACTTGTAGTTAGTAAGTATATAGTGAATGTAGTTAGTGCCTATATGTTTCAAGTGGGCCCAGATGATAAAGTTAAAAGGCTATTTTGGAAAGATTTGGATAAGGTTGTGAGAGGCATACCAGATACGAAAAAACTCTTCATTCGGGAGTCGTTAATAGGCATATTTGAAAACGACTAGCGGGTTTGAAGATGTCCATGGAGGCTCTGGTTTTAAGAAGGGAAATAGAGGTAGGGTGTCTCTTCTAGATTTTGTAAAAGCCTTTGAGCTAGTTATTGATAACTCAAGTTTTCCGAAGAGGGAAAATCACTTGATTACCTTTCATAGTACGGTAGCTAAGACTAAGATTGATTATTTATTTCTCCAAAAGGGTGATAGAAATCTTTGTAAGGATCGCAAGGTTATTCTGATTGAAAAAAGTTTAACTCAACATATGATTCTAGTGATGGATTTAATAATTAAGAGAGTAAAGAAGAAGAAGGTTATTAATGCCCAACTGACGATTTAATGGGAGGCCTCACTTCTGCCCTTTCACGAGAGATAGAAGAAAAGTTACGTAATTTAGAGGCTTGGAGTAGGGGCGGAAGTGTGAATAATATATGGGATAGTATTACTGGTTGCATTATAAAAGTAGCTACCCCTGGGGTTTCGAGAGGGACCTTTGGTGGACATCAGGGGGATTGGTGGTGGAATGTCAAAGTTTAAGGCAAAGCGAAAGCTAAGAAAGTTGCTTATATGACATGGTTGGAGTGAAGGGATGAGGATAAAAAGCAAAAGATTAAAGAGATCTATAAGATGACTAAGATAGAAACAAAGATTGCGGTGACGAGTGCTAAGGCAGCAGTATTTGAGCGCCTAAATGAGAAACAAAGATATAAAGGTGGGAGTAAGAGATTGTATAGGCTCGCTGAATAGAGAGAAAGGAAAGCGAGTGTACTCTTCATCGCCATATACAATCTCTTGTGCCTACCTTTATCACTTAGGTCCTCATATAGGTGCTCAAACTCTATTGTCTTAGCACTTGTCACCGCCAACTTCGCCTCTGTCTTAGCTATCTTATAGATCTCCTTAAGTCTTCACTTCACTTTTCATCCTCATCTCTACACTCCAACCACATCGTATAAGCAACCTTCTTAACTTTCACTTTTCCTTGAACATCGTCATTCCACCACCAATCGCCCTGATGTCTACCAAAAGTCCCTCTCTAAATCCCTAATACCTCTGTAGCTACTTTTCTAATGATACTAGCAGTAGTGTTCCACATATTTTCCACATTTCTACCACTACTTTAAGCCTCTAAATTACTCAACTTTTCTTCTATCTCTCAGGAAAGGGAAGGAGTCAAGCCTCCTCATCTAATTCTCGGTGGGCATTAATAACTTTCTTCTTCTTTATTTTCTTAATCTATAAATCCATCATTAGAAACTTGTATTGAGAGGAAATATTTTCACTCAGAATAACCTTGCAATTCTTACAAAGACTTCTATTACCTTTCTGGAGAAGTAAGTAAATCAATCTAATTCTTAGCTACTGTACTATGAAAGGTAATCAAGTGATTTTCCCTCTTCTTGAAACATGAGTTAGCAATAACAATTTCAAAGGCTTTAGTAAATTCGAAGTGAGATGTCCCACCTCCATTCCTCTCCTATAAACCAAAGCCTCCACGGACATCATCAAACCCTCTAGTGGTTGCCACATTATGTCCATTAAAGTCTCCCCCAATAAAAAGTTTTTCCATCTCTGGTATGCCTCTCACAAGCTCATCCAAATCTTCCCAAAAGAGCCTTTTGACTTCCTCATCCATGCCTACTTGATGTGCATAGGCACTAACTACATTCACTACATGCCTACCAACCACAAATTTAATAGACATCATCTTATCATTAAAGCTTTAGTTAATTCTGTCAATGAACTTCTCCCAAACATCCTTGGAGACTTGTGTGCTTTCTTCCAAAAAGAAGGGAACGAAAAACTGCCCTAGGATTCTATTCCTTTAATCTCTTAGAGAGTGATGCAAATGGCTAATTAAGTTATTTGGCTGAGCCCATCTCTCTTTGTCATTACTATTGACAGTTCAAATTACCAATTAATCTTTCATTAAAAAAAATCACAGATTTGACAACACAAAGAGGTCCTTACTCTATAGAATAGGCGGATATCATTTCAATTTAGACTTTTAGTTCTGTAACACTTTTCATCTCTAATTAAGATTCCAAAAAGGGAAGCAAAGGTGATAATCTAGCTTGCAATGTCCTTCAAGAGGAGAATCCCTTCGTGTGAAAAGATCAACTTCTTCCATAGAAATGGCAAGTAAACGAAAAAAGAAGAGGTTTGGGACTTGGACAATGTTTGAGGTTTAAAAAGAACATTTAGATATGGCACAAGGTGAAGAAGCAAGTTTATATCAGAGAGTCATGGCTTTCAGCTCGTCTGACTGTCCTTTCATGCTAAAAATCTAGAGAAAACTAACTGGTACACATTAATATTTTTACATTGATAGCAAGTAATAATTGCTTCTTGAAAATCTATATCACTGTACATTTCACAAATATTTTCCTGCAAGTTCATAAAAAAAGACAAAAAATTTAGCAGTGAAGTTATTTTTTCACCTTCGGTCCATTTTCCATTCACATTCCATCACTAGAACCCACCATCAATCATAGAAAATCATTTAGTGAGTCGCTCAAAGGTACGAAATATTTATACCACAGTATGACCCTTAAATTAAGAGCAAATCATATTAGGATTTAGTTAAAGGAGTATTATCAATATAGATTGTACGTAACTGGTTGTTAGGCCATGATGTGAAAAGAATGACCCAAGAAGCACCACCTTCTTATATTTATTTAAAAAAATAATGATTATATTTATAGAAAAACAGAATAGCAATAAGTTGGTGCTAGTACAACGTATATTCTCTTAAATTCTTTTATATTTGGGTTCACTTCAGTCATCAGGTAAGTCTCATTTCACATGTATTCACTTTTCTTTTGTCAATATACTACATCTTTTTTGTGATGCATGTATGGACTCTCAAGGCAGCACTGATCCCCGCTAGTCACTCCGTTCATTGAATTGTCTTGTAGTTAGCTATAGTATCATTGAAGAGCTCTTGCTTATGAAGTGACATTTTGGGTATAGATAGGATATCTTGATTGGAGTTATCTTTTAGGAAAAGAATGCAAGTAAATTTACAAGGGCAAAATTATCGTAGAGCCTTATCATAACTGGTAAAGTTGCTATCATGAGGTAATGGGTTCAAGCCTTTGAAATAGTCTCTTGAAGAAATGCAAGATAACGCTGCGCACAATAGATCCTTGTGGTCGAGTCCTCCCCCCGACCCTACGCATAGCGAGAGCCTTAGTACATTGGGCTTGCCTTTTAGAATTACTAGTCCTCAGGCACGTACTTCGTGCATGTACCTCATGAGTATAAAAATGATTCTTTTGCCATACAATATACCTAAGTAGTATAATAAAAAGTGTGATCCTTTAACAAATAATTTGTGTTGAACTTGTCTCTTACAATTACGTAATCATTAATTGTATGAGTAATATTTAGTACAACTTTCATGTTTTCTAGTGTTAGTATAAAACCAGCAATATTGGATAATTGTTAATACGAAAAACAATTAGATTAAGTGTAGATAGTGTATACTCAACATTCAACTGAACCCTAAAGTATATATTAAATGAAAAGTAAATTTTTGGGATAATTTTATGGAGATAAATTAATAATTGAAGGACAAATTAGTTTCTTAACTTAAAGAGATATTTTCGCGATTCAACTTGTGATTAAATTGTGCAAAATTGGATAACAATGATACCTCTAGACCAAATTAACAAATTTTAAAATATTGAATTAATAATTAAAATATAAATCATAAGTGAAATAATAATCCTTTCAAACAAAGAACACAATTCAATGAATTCAATGGGTTGAGGGAATTAATCCTCTACACATTTATTTGTTTAGTTAAATGAACGAGCCCAAGAGTTGTAACTAACCCATTAGGTAAGCAAATGACCATTAGAGTTTCTGACTTAAAAATCTTCATAAATAAATAATAAATTAAATGTTATCAACTCTTTATATTTTTCACTTTTTAAATAAATTTTATTACAACATGATATTTAATTAATTAATTAGATGTTTAATAAGTATGGGGTAAAATGGTAATCTAACTTTTGGCTAACATTGTTCCCACTTTTAGTTATATATGATATGATATGATATGATATGATGAGATGATTATGGAAGAGACGCCAACTTTAGACCAATGGAAAATGTCAAGGTGTTACTCTTCCAACTTCGGTGTTTCTGAATCATTGAAAGAAGTGGAATTCTCTGCAAGTTCAAACTATCTCCTTACATTATTCATTGTTTTGGAGCTAATGTCTCATTTGAAGATTGTGTTGTCCTTTACAACTTATTGCTGGAGTATCATTTGGCAGACGCCTTCCAGATTGTCTTTGGAATTACAATTCATTGCTGGAGGTTGAAGTTAAGAAACACACGAATATGGTTCTTTTGGGGATCAATTGTGTACACACTTGAGGAATCATTCGCTGCAATATCAAGCCTGGCAATATTCTCCTTATGAGTACCGATGAACTGCCAAGATTGTTGATCTTGGACTCTCGATGACATTAGAACAGTGCACCATTTACAAACAAACTGGAATTCATAAGGGGAATGGAGAAGTATATGGCACCTGAATCCATGCTTAATGTCAAATATGGCCTACTAGTTGATATTTGGGCTTTTGGCTGCACTGTCTAAGAGTTGATTATGGGGACCCCCCTGTGGCAATCAGATTCAGGAAGAAACAAAGATGCAAATCATGTGTTGTGCAAAATTGGGTTTGAGGAACCAAAGTTGGAGTTGTCTAAAGAAGATTAAGATCTTATGAAAAGATGTTCTGTGGAGAACCCCTGCGCGTGTTGGACTATCGAGATGCTCTTGAACCAGCCCTTTTTTAGAGAATCTTAAGAAAAATATGAAATTTTCAGTGAGGAATGGAAAAAAATAATCTTCATTTGTCGTAACAATTGGCTGGGACATAGTCCTCTAAAAGAGTAGTTTCTGGATATATTTTATGTAAGTTTGTCACCAGAGGCTACAATTGAGGATTATTGGAGTTTGAAAGAATGAAACATTTCATTTAGAAAACTATTGAATGATTGGGAGGTCACTAATCACTGGAGCTATTGAGCTAACATAGACCCTAGAGAGCTTCAATGGTACACTCTAGAATGAAGATTCTATTATATACTGAAAAAATTGACATTAAAAAGGATAGAAGGTTTCATCTAGCTAAACATACCTCAGAAGTAGTCATCTCACATCATTAATTGACAACATAAAAAGGCATAATCTTCTGGATAGACAGGAAAAGTTAATCTTCTATGAATATACATATTACCTAAAAATTATGAGAAAAGAACATATAGATTATAAACGTACATTGAGATGCATAGGGTTGTGGATGCAACTATAAGCAACTCAACATCATTTATAAGTGCTCTCATCACCAAATATTTGATATGCATAAGCTCCACCACAACAATATATATCTCAGATCTGCATATAATGAGAAATACAAATAAATTTCTAGAAATAAGATTCCAGGGCCAGGTGTACTTGCAACCATATATAACGCAACCTTTCTCTCCCACTTCCAGAGAAATATATACTTATGTATTCTTTATCCTGACAATGATTATTGAATAGACTTGCCCAAATATCCTCATGCAAAACTAGCTCAAACTCATATCCTTAACGTCTAACTATAGATAGAGAATAAGCCTAGATACTATTATTGAATATCACTAGTGCAAGTTTTGGAGCACCTAAAATGTCAAGTCATCCCTAAAAATGCAAAAGAAAAAAAAGAGAGAGAGAGAGCCTAATGATCTAGGGAAGCCAACCTATGTTAGTAACTAATGTGCATTCATGTAGGGTACCTACTACCAAGAAGGAACTAGAGCAGGATCATAAAAGTGTGTCGTAGATGAATTCATCCTTCGACTCTTATTCAAAACATCGGGACTCCAATGCTCCAGAATGGTAGAACCACCCAGACCCAAAAAACAGAGGCATATTCAGGATTTTAAGAAGATGGGCGTACTATTACGAAAAGGTGGATCTAAGATATAAATTTAACTGATTTAATATTTAGATTCTTATCACAGAAAATCATTAAAATTAAACATCTAAAACTAATTCTTTACTATTTAAATAGTGTATGTCTATATAAACACACACATACCATGTTGAGACTTACACCATGGAAAAATGTTTCTTTAGTTGCATAGTATTTTGACAAATCATTGCAGAAGCATTTTACTTGGACCCCCAGACTGCTCATTTTCTAGTCAACTTGAAGAATACATTATTCCTTTGCCAATATCATTCTTCACAATACCAATCCACTGGTGTATCTTCATAATAAGCCAGTATGCAATATTTGAAAAAAGGAGAAAAGCAGAATTTTCTATAATAGGAAAAGGACTATGTATGGATAAAAGATACAACCAGTATTTGAGATAATTAAATGTCACAATAGGCTAATAAAAGAATCGCTGTATCCTTTAGGTGGAACCAAATAGCTAATACCATTACGATGGATAGTAAAGAATGTCAAAAAAGACAAGGCAAACACAAAAAGGCCCTTACTCTATCTAAGATGTAATATAACTTTTTTAGGCTTCTAGTTCTTTTCCACTTTTCATCCGTATTTGAGATTCCAAAAATGAAGCGAAGCTGTTAATCTAGCTAGCAATTTTCTTCAAGAGGGGCAGTCCATCATGTGAAAATATCAACTTCTCCCTTAGAAATAACAAGTCAACCAAAAAAATAAAAGAGGTTTGGGACTGGGACAATGTTTGAGGTTTACAAAGAACATGTAGAACATGTTTGAGGTTTAAGATTTAAAATGACTTTCAGTCGCCTGAATGCCCTTTCATGCTAAAAATCTAGAGAGAGAACTTAGTGGGGCACGTCAACATATTTACACTAATAGAATGCAATAATTGCTTTTTGAAAATTTATATCACTGTAAGTTTCACAAATTCTTTCCTTCAACCTCATAAGAAAAGAAAAGAAATTCAGAAGTGAAGTTACTTTTTCACCTTTCCTCAATTTTCTATTCATATTTCATCACTAGAACCCAACATTAATCATAGAAAATCATTTAGTAAGTTACCTAATATTTGTATCACATAGTATGACCTTCAAATTCAAAATAAATTTTATCAAGTTTGGGTTGAAGGAGTCATATGAACATAGATTGTAAGAAGCTGGTTTTGTTAAGTTGAGACATGTGAAAGCAATGACCCAAGAAGCACTACCCTCTTATATATAATAAAAAAGTAGTGATTGTATTTATAAAGAAATAGAATAGCAATAAGTTGGTTCTAGTATAATTTGTATACTTTTAAATTTGGGTTCACCTCATCTTGTAAGTAATATTTCACATGTATTTCACTTTTCTTTTGTCAAGATACTGCATCTTTTTGATGCACATATGGACTCTCAGGGCGGCACTGATCCTCACGAGGCACTCTGCTCATTTTATTGTCTTGTGGCTAGCCCTATTTATCGTTGAAGCACTCTTGTTTATGGAGGGACATTTGGTATACTTTTGGGTATAGACAGGGCCTTGTCTCATGTGTAACTTAGAAGTTCTATAGACACATTCATGTCATGCTTTATTTTGAAAAAAATTCCCAATGAGGCCTCACATGTTTTTTTATAAGATTATCAATTTTTTTTATGTCATGACCCAAGCCTAGGGCCTATACATGACATGGAGAATGGGGAACCCGAATGGATGCCAATCAAGCCTCTTAACATACCATATCACATCCTTTATCGCGAAAGTAATAAAACAACAATAAAAGATAGTAAAAAAAAGGAACACAGGGCTAAGGGACATCTTTCACATTATAAAACATCAAAAAGCCAAGACAGTCAAAGCTCGTAGCATCATCACATAACTTGTCCAACAACACCTCTAAACATAGAACTTAGCAGAGGCCAAGACAAGCAATCAGGCTCATCCTTATAGTAAAAACATACAATAAAGAAAAAAGAGTATATACATTAGCATAAATCAAGAGTAGTATGTCTTCGAAGTTGAGGACTCACCAACGTGCTTTGACAGTTATCGTACTAGCCACATGAAGGAGAAGGATGATCAAGTGCGGCTCCGGTTCCTACATGGTAATATCGTGTAGGCATAGAGTATGCGTTAGTATGTATTAATTTACTAAGTATGTAGGATGCAATGTAACAATACACAGGCAACATAATCGAAATGTGTAGTTAGGCAATAGATGAGCATGTAACAACATGACATGCATGAATGATACTTGATACAGTTTGCTTCCTTAACTCAATTTGTAAGACCCCTAGTATCCTCTCCTTCCCCATACTACGAGTGAAATGGAAAAAGTAAAGACTACCATTAAAGAAGCCTAAGCAAGACTTACTATATCCATATGAATTATGTCCCCTATATCTATAAATGTAAAAGAATTGTTCCATTATTCCTCACTAATAATAGTAGAATCAATGGCGAAGTGAACATGCTTATATATACATATATAACATATTATATGTGTAGGAATAGACCATCATCATAGACCAAGCAACATAGTACTTGGAATCTATGGTAGACCACCCCTTAGAAGTGATTGAGGAATCAACCTTTCAATTGGTTGACAAACATGACCACCCTCCTCCGGAAGTTATTAAGGTGTCAACCCCTCAATTGGCTGATGTTTGACCACCGTCATCCGAGACGATTGAGGTATCAACCCCTCAATTTGTTGATAGACATGACTACCCTCCGTCGGAAGTGATTGAGGTATCAATCTCTCAATTGGTTGATGGCTTACGACCCCCATCCGAGGTGATTGAGGCATTACCCCTCAATTGACTATGGTCAACTCACAATACTATAAATGCTTTTCATGAAATCAACACATGCATATCATCCTTTCATCATCATAAAGTTACTTAACTCATATGCCATGCATTAGGCTTTCAACAACTCAAGATATATTAACTGGACATTTTATCAAAAACTTGGTCAGTGTTTAATGCTAGTGTAAAACCATGCAATTCAAGAATGAAATCATGTAAGTAAATTCAATGTAAAACCACCCACCAACACTTGGTAATACTCTCATGCAATATACAATAAAACCTTAATCAAATCTCAAGATAGATCAAAGATTCATAGCTCAAAACATGCTTAAACAGTCACACTTTTACAAAATCTCAACATAGTTCATAGTCAAATTCATAATAGAAGACCCATAAGAAAAATCAACTTAGAAACATGTAATTTAGGTAAAAAGGAAGTTTGGGCGCCATGGGTGAAAGGAACCAATGGTTGAAACCCACATACCTTGACTTTGGAGAATTCTTTGATGAAGATTAAGATGAGAACTTGAAGCTTGATTAAAATCCTTAAGATCCAGAAAGAGATTTAGCACTTGAATTTTGGGTAAAATATTTGCCTAGGTGTTTGGGAGAGTATTTGGGAATGTCTTCTATGATATGAAGGTAAAATATGGCTAAATATAGGTATTCTCACGAATGGGAAGACTTAGGATTAAGATAATAAAGCCTTGGAATGAGTAACAAAACACTAGGTGAAAATAACACTGGGGCGCGCCCAAGGGGTGTCGTGCCAGGGGCACGAACGCTCTTTAGAAATTACATTTTTGGAAAATTGAAATTGTGATTCGGTCACTCTAAAATCGTGGTTAAACCCATTCTCCAATCTATTTTTTCCCCTGATCAAGAATATCAAGTCAGATTTTTGATATCACGCATAGATTTTGAGATATATGGAAGCTGCTATTTCAGGCACTTCCAAGGTACCTTTTTGGGCACTTTTTGGAGTCGTTTCATTTTAACTTTCCACTTAATTGAATTACTCAATTGTCATGACCCAAGCCTTGGTCCTAGACGTGACCAACGAATGGGGAACCTGAAGGAACCCCAAACAAGCCTCATAACATATCATTACACATCCTTGGTCACGGAAGCCATTAAAATGAAAATAAATGATATGCATAAACAAGGAAAAATTGGGACTAAAGGAACCTCTTTCATATCATAAGCAACAAGAGTCAATAGAGTCAAGGCTCATAACATAGATACACCATATGTCCAACAATACCTTTACTACATAAAGATAAGAGCGGGGGCAAGAAAAAGCAACGAAGCTCACCCTCAAAGTCAAAACATAATCAAAGAGAGAAAGTCCTAATACATAGCAAGAGATCATAAGTAACGTCTCCGGAATGAAGGACTCACCAACAAGCTTAAGCAAAGTCGTACTAGCCACGTGGAGGAGGATGCTCAACTGGGGCTCCAGTTCCTACATGGTGATATCATGTAGGCATAGAGTATGCGTTAGTATGTTTGAATGTACTAAGTATGTGGGATGCAATGCTAGCAAGGGATAGGCAACATAATCAAAATACATAATCATAAGCAAAGGATAGGTATAACGTCGATATGACATGCATGCTCAATGCTTAAGGTAAAACATGCTTGTAAATCATTAGCAAGAAATGTGAACTCAATATAGGAAATGTACTCAAATCCCTTTGTACCGACCTTCATGAAATAGGCTAAATAATACACACTCACCATACGGCATAACCTTTTTGGAGAGTGTTATCAATACCCCTACCGTACAATATAGTCTTTTTGGTAGGTAGTATAAGACGTCCCCTACTTTACGATATCATGTTTTGGGTAGGATATGTGATTCATTCTATCTTATGACATGGCCTTTTCAATAGAATGTCCACATCATATGATATGATCTTTTCGGTGGGAACCTTTAGTCTTTATACCTTACGGCATTACCTTTTTGGTGGTATGTCTATACCTTATGATATAATCTTTTCGATAGGCACAATTAGCTATTCTACCTTACAGCATGACCTTTTCAGTAGGGTGTCCATACCTTACGATATAATATTTTAGGTAGGGATCATTAGTCACTCTACCTTATGGCATGGCCTTTTTGGTAGGAACCATTAACCACTCTACCTTACGACATGGTCTTTTTGATAGAAATATAGAACTAGCTCATCCAACCATTACATTTCAATCATCAAGAAAGAGCTCTTCATTTTCCCAGGAAACACAACAAACATAAGAACACAACAACCTACATGCAACTCCATAGGTCGCTTCCCATGAAACCACTCATATAGACATCCCTATCATTATCATGAAGTCATCATATAATCATCACAACACTATCTAACTCATAAGACATACATTGGACCTTCAATTTTCTCAAGGAATCCTAGCTGAAGATTTTATCAAATACTTGGCGGGTGTGCAATGCTAGTATAAAACCATGAAATATAGAGATGAACTCATGCAAGAAAGTCCATTGTGAAACCAACAATCAACACCTTGTAATACCCTCTAGCAATATACATCAACATCCCTTATCAAATCTTACAATAGATCTAAGATTTATAGCTCAAAACATAGCAAAACAGTATCAACTTTACATAGCTTTAATATAAGGTGCAGTGAATTTCATAATATGCAAGACCCATTTGTAAATCAACTTTAAATCATGCAATTTGTGTAAAATGAGGCTTGGGTATCATGGGTGAAAGGAACCTACGAAAGAAACCCACAAACCTTAGCTTTTGGAGAAGGCTTTGGTGAAGATTGGCGATAGAGACTTGAAGCTTGAAGGAGAACCTTGAAATTTGAATGAGGGTTTGAGACTTCAACAATGAGAGAAATATAGTACTAAGCATTTGAGTGAGTATTGGGAAATGTCTTGGGTGATATGAGGGTTAAATAATGCTAAGTATAGGTGTCTTCTCGTGTGGGAAGGCTTAGATCCAAGACCCAAAAGCCTTGGACCGAGATAAAAATCATTGGCAAAAGAATTCACAGGTCTGCATCTGGTCCGCGATGTGGACCTATTGCAGAGGAAAAATTAATAGATGTCCACGACAGCTGCGCATCGTGGCTCTGTCGTGAATTTATTCTAGGTAAGAAAAATTACAAAAAATGAAATTCCTAATCGTTAGATCTTAAATCAAGTTTAGAACCTTTTCCCTCTAATTTTAACCCTCTAAACAAGAATATGAAGTTGGATTATCGATATCATGTATGGATTTTGAGACATGGAATTTAAATTCTGGGCATTCCGAGACACATTTTCAGGCACTTTTTTATGGTCGTTTCATCAAAGTTTATGAGATACTTTACCTTTTATTTTGCAGTACATATCATGTTCATAAGTAGTATAACATAAATAGTATTTGTTGATGGTCACACATATAGTTGAGAGGCTACATTGAAACGAACCCAAAAAAAGTATCCAAAAATGTGTCTCGAAAGTGCCCGGAATAGTAATTTTCATATATCTCAAAATCCAAGTGCGATATCAAAAATTCGATTTCATATTCTTATTCAAGGGGTCAAAATTAGGGGGAAAATGGTCTAACCCCTATTTTAGAGCAAATGATTTGCAATTTCAATTTTCCAAGTGACGCTTTTCATAGGGCTTTTCGCGCCCCTTGCGCTATGAACCAAGGGAGCGCAGATGAAGGAATTCATTTTCGCATCCTATATGAGACACAAACATGCATACTTTTCTACCTAGTTATTTTTCTTGCAGTCCAAGACTTTGAAGTCTTGGGCCTAAGTGTCCCCAAACGTAAAAATACTCATGCTTAAACCATGTTTCACCCTCATATTATTTGAAATGTTTTCCAATACTCACTCAAACATTTCGTCAAATTTTTCACTCCAAAATTCAAGTCTCAAACCCTTATCCGAAACTAAATATTTCCTTCAAACTTCAAGTCTTCATTTTCAATCTTCATCAAGAGTTTCACCAAATCTAAGTTATGTGGGTTTCATCCGTAGGGTCCTTCAACCCATGGTGCCCTAACCTCTTGTTTTACTCAATTAGCATGATTTAAAATTGATCTTACACATGGATTTACTAGTATGAACTTGTCTATGATATATGTTAAAGCTATATGAATTTGTGACTGTTCTAATATGTTCCGATCTAAAAATCTTAGATCTATTGTAAGACTTGAGAAGGAGTTTTGATGTATATTTCTTGAGGGTGTTGCAATTTCTCTTACACGATTTCACACTTGAATTTCATGGTTTTACATTAGCACAACTCACCCGCCAAGTGTTTGATAAAATGTTCGCAGATGGTTTCTTGAGGAATTGAAGGCTCAATGTATGTCTTATGTTATGATGATGAAATAAAAGTATGTATATGATGTTATGATGATGATAGAAGGAAAATATGTATATGGTATTTCTCTATATAGTGTTGAATTGACCATAGCCAATTGAGGGTTATGCCTCAATCACCATGGGAGATAGGGTATGACCATCCCCTAACCTTTCAAGGGTTTTGTACGTTGGCACAATGGGAGGTAGGGTGTGACCATCCTCTAAACTATCAAGGGTTTTGTACATTGGACCATGGGAGGTAGGGTGTGACCATTCTCCAACCCATCAAGGGGTTTGTGCCTTGGTAACCTATTGAAGGGTTTGTACCTCAATCACCATGAGTAGTAGGGTGCAACAATCCACCATAGTATGGTCCATTTTCTCACTTGTATTATAATATATAAAGCATGCCTTTGCTACAAGCATCACATGCATGTTTTATTGTTATGTGTTTGTTAATTGTTCAAAATATGCATATCATTTTGTCACTTATCTCTTATTGCATTGCATCCTACATACTTAGTACATTTAAATGTACTAACGCAGACTCTTGGCTACATGATATAGCCATGTAGGAACCGGTGCACAAATTGATTATCCTTCCCCTCCAGGTGGCTAGTTCAGTACTACTCAAGCTAGTTGGTGAGTCCTCCACTTCGGGGACCTTAGTTTAAGTTTCTCTTATTATGTATTGAGACACTCTTATTTATCGTTTACTTTAGCTATGAGGGTGAGCCCAGTTGCTTTGTCTTGGCCCCCACTCTATATATGTAGTAAAGGTGTTGTTGGACATGTTATGTATTTATTATATGAGCTTTTACTCTTTTTCTCTTTGATTATAATGTCATACAAGCTTCCCGTGTAGTCCCATTGCTCCATTTCTACTTTCGTATGTCATTTAAATGATTTTGCGACCAATGATGTATAATGATAAGATAAGAGGCTTATTTGGGGTTTCTTCGAGTTCCTCAATTGTTTTGCCACATTTAAGCCCTAGGCTTGGGCCGTGACAAATTTGGTATCAAAGCACTAGGTTGTTTGATCCTCGGAGTCCAACACACAACGTTGATTAGAGTCTTATTCATGGTTATGTTGTGCACCACAATTATAAGTGGGAGGCTATGAGACGCTTTAGGAATTGTTTCCATTCTTCATGTTCTAAGTCGTGCTATAGAGTTGAAGTAAGCTTCCCTCCCCTAACGATTTTTCTTCACTTATGCTAGATCATGCGTAATACGAGGGGAAGACTAGCCCGCATGCCTGAGGAGCAACCAGCCAATAGAGATCTTAGGGATGTTCTCACCTTGCTCGTACATGTTGTGGCTAATCAAGCCAACCAAGGGGCCCAAGCCCCTCATGCTCCTATAACAGCCTCTCGGGTAAGTGACTTCATGTGGATGAATCCTTCGGTGTTCTATGGGTCAAAGGTAGATGAAGATCCACACGAGTTCATTGATGAAGTCTAAAAGATTTTGATTATCATGGGTGTTAGACCGAATGAAAGAGTCAGCTTGGCGGTGTACCAACTCAAAAGGGTAGCCTAAATATGGTATGACCAATGGAAGAGGGAGAAGGGAAATAGGTAATGTGGTGCTTTGGGAGGAGTTCAAAATGGCTTTCCTAAATTTATTCTTCCCTATTGATCTTAGGGAGGCTAAATTCGCAAGGTTCCATGAGTGTGAGGGAATATATCCTCAAGTTCTATCAACTTTCAATGTATGATCCTCATTTGGTGGCCAATCCTAGATCTAGGATGAATAAGTTTGTGATGGGGGTCTCTGACTTGGTGAGTGAACAATGCAGGTCCGCCATGCTTATTAGTGTCATGGACTTGTCTTGATTGATGACCTATGGCGAGTAAATAGAGGAGGAGAAATTGAGAAAGAGTAGGAGTCATGAGGCAAAGAGGGCCCATTTTGAGGGTAAGTTCCAAAGTTGTAGCCGGTCCTCCATGTACAAATGTCTTCTCATGCTTCCAAGGTGGGCTTTGCTAATGATTTCCAAAGGCCTCAAGGTGTTGGTGGTATGGCTCCTACTGTTGGGTGTCCAAAGTGTGGTAGGCGTCATAGTGGCCCATGTTTGAGGGACACTAATGCTTGTTTTAGTTGTGGAGAGATGGGTCACAAAGAGTTTGAATGCCCTTGGTATCACAACAAAGGTAAGGAGGTGTGTCCACAAGGTTCTAATGCAATTCCATTGGGGAAATGTGGCCGACAAGATGGTGCCCCAAGGCATAATCAATTTTATGCTTTGCATGGGAGGCAAAAGGTTGATGAGATGGACGACATTGTTACCTATATGTTAAAAATTTTTGAATTTGATGTGTGTGCATTGATTGATCCGAGTGCCACTCTTTCTTTTATTACCCCCTTTGTTGCCAAAAAGTTTCATGATAACCCCGAGTTGTTGAATGAGTCATATGAAGGGTATACTCCTATTGGTGCATCTATTATTTCTATAAAAGTTTATAGAAGTTGTCCTATTTGCATCTTGCATAAAGTGTTTCCTTGTGATCTTGTAAAGTTAGACATGATTGATTTTGATGTCATTCTTGGGATGGATTGGTCGCATGCCTACTATGCTTCTATTGATTGTAGAACCTATAGGGTCAAATTTTAATTTTAGAATCTACCCGTTCTTGAGTGGGAGAATCAAGATGTGGTAGTGAAGGGTAGGTTCATCTCTTACATTAAACCCCTCAAATTGATCTCTAATGGGTGTCTTTACCATCTTGTGAGGGTTAGGGATATAGAGTATAAGGTCCTTCCCATAGAGTCGGTTCTGGATGTAAATGAGTTTCTTGATGTCTTACCAAATGACCTTTCTGATGTTCTTCCCAGAAGGGAAATAGGCTTTGGCATAGGCCTCTTCCCCAATACTTAACCTATTTCTATTCCCACTTACCGTATGGCCCCGGTGGAGTTGAAGGAACAATTGACAGACTTATTGGAGAAGGGATTTATTAGACCTAGCCAATCATATTAGGGTGTTCTGGTGTTGTTTCTAAAAAGGAAGGATGGGTCCCTTAGGATATGTATTGACTACCAGCAACTCAATAAGGTCACCATCAAGAATTAGTATCCTCTTCCAAGGATTGATGAGTTGTTTGACTAATAGCAAGGGGTTAGCCATTTTTCTAAGATTGATCTTCGGTTCGGGTATCATCAAGTGAAGCTGAGGGAATGCAATGTTCCCAAGATGGCCTTCTATACTAGATATAGGCATTATGAGTTTGTATTGATGTCTTTTCGGTTGACCAATGCACTGGCCATCTTTATGGACCTAATGAATAGGGTCTTTAAAACCTACCTTGATTCCTTTGTTGTTGTCTTCATTAATGAAATTTTGATCTATTCTCGTGTTGAGGAGGAGCATAGGGCTCGTTTAAGGGTTGTGGTACAGATATTGATGGAGGAGAAATTGTATGCTAAATATGAAAAGTGTGAATTTTGGATGAGGGAGGTTTCCTTCCTAGGACATTTGGTGTCAGGGATTATATTAAGGTGGATCCAAAGAAGACCGATGTGATTAGAAATTAGCCTAGACCATTGAGCCCATCAAAGATTAGGAGTTTAATGGGCTTAGTGGGTTACTATCAAAGATTTGTGAATGGATTCTCTTCCATTGCTTCTCCTATGACAAAATTAATTTAAAAGAAGCCCAAGTTTGTGTGGTCCGATGAATAAGAAAGGAGCTTCCAAACATTGAAAGACAAGCTTATGTCCACTCCTATATTGTCACATCCTGATGGGCTTGAGGGATTTATGGTGTATTATGATACTTCCAGAGTTGGTTTGGGTTGTGTATTGATGCAACATGGTAAACTCATAGCTTATGCTTCTAGACAACTCAAGGTACATGAAAGGAACTACACTACCTATGATCTAGAGTTAGCCGCCATTGTGTTTGCATTAAAGATTTGGTGTCACTATTTGTATGGAGTTCATTTTGATGTGTTCACCAATCATAAGAGCCTCCAATACATCTTCACTCAAAAGGATCTCAACTTGAGGCAAAAGAGATGGTTAGAACTTCTTAAGAACAATGATATGAGTGTACATTATCATCCAGGTAAGGCAAATATCATGGCAGATATTTTGAGTATGGTGTCCATGGGTAGCTTAGCACATGTTGATGGTAGTGAGAACGATATGGTTAGAGAGGTGCATTTGTTGGCTAGATTGTGAGGTAGGTTGGAAGAGGATGGTAATAGCGGTGCACTTGTTATTGATGGTTCTAAGTCTTCCTTGGTTGATGGGGTGATGGAAAAACAAGATCTTGATCCCTCCTTGTTAAAATTGAAGGACTTGGTGAAAGAGCACAAGGTGGAGGTTTTCTCCCAAGGGGGAGATAGTACCCTTAGGTACCAAGGAAGGTTGTGTGTAGCATGTGTTGATGGTTTGATAGAAGGATCCTTGATGAGGCCCATAACTCTTCTTATTCTATACACCTCGATTCCACCAAAATCTATAGAGACTTAAGGGATGTGCATTAGTGGGGAGGTATGAAGAGGGATATTGCCAAATTCGTTTCCGGTTGTCACACTTGTTAACAAGTCAAGGCCGAACATCAAAGGCCGAGTGGCCTAACCCAAGACATTGAGGTTCCTACTTGAAAGTTGGAAGAGATAAATCTGGATTTTATGGTTGGGTTTCCCTAGACTAGAAAAGTTTTTGATTCCATTTGGGTGATGCTTGATAGGATGACAAAATCAGTTCACTTTCTACCGATTAAGACAACATATAGGGCTGAAGATTATGCAAGGTTATACATTCATGACTTGGTGAGGTTGCATGGGGTTCCCTTATCCGTCATATCGGATTGTGGTGCTCAGTTCACTTCATAGTTTTGGATGTCCTTTCAAAGGGGTCACTAGAGTTAAGCTTTCTACGGACTTCCACCCTCAAACGAATGGCAAGCCGAGAGGACCAACCAAACCCTTGAGGATATGCATAGAGCATGTATGTTGCAGCTTAAAGTTAGTTGGGATGATCATCTTCTGTATGACTCCTGTTGAGGCTCTCTATGGGAGACATTGTAGATCACCGGTTGGGTGGGTTGAGGTTGGTGAGATAGCTTTGTTAGGACTATATATGGTTATGAAGGCTCTTGAGAAGTTTAGGATGATTAGGGAAATGTTGAAGAAGGCCCAAAGTCATCAAAAATCCTATACTGATGTGAGAAGAAGAGACTTTGAATTCAAAGTTGGTGATTGGGTTTACCTAAGGGTTTCACCCATGAAGGGAATGGTCCGTTTTGGTAAAAAGGGAAAGTTAAGCCCAAGATATGTTGGTCTTTATGAGGTCATGAGGAGTGTTGGCAAGGTAACTTATGAGTTGAGGTTTCCTAGTGAGATGGAATTGGTTCACCCGGTGTTCCATGTGTACATGTTGAAATGTGTAAGTGATTCGAATGCCATTGTGCCTCTTGATGTTATGGGTGTGGTTGAGAATACTTTGACATATGAAGAGGTTCTAGTTCAAATTTTTGATAGGTAAGTGAAGAGTTTGAGAAACAAAGAGATGGCTTCTGTTATGGTCCTTTAGAGGAATCAACTAGTTGAGAGAGCTACTTGGGAGGCCAAAGCGGACATGCAAAAGCGGTACCCTTACCTTTTCCACTCCACTCAAGCCTAAGGTATTGAGCTAAGTCCTTCATTTGATCACACGTCTTAACTTCAGCTCCATTTTCATTGCATATGTTCATGTTTAAATTGACAGACTCATGATTATTTACTCTTATGTTGAAGTTTTTTAAATTATGTTATAGTGCATTGTTGCATCTCTATGTGGGTTGAAATTTTCATGTTTCTGCATCTCATATACGTCTCTTTGACATTCGGGGGCAAATTTTCCCAAGGGGGAGATATAGAAATGACCCCAAAAAAGTGCCCGAAAATGTATTTCGGAAGTGTCCCAAATTGTAATTTCCATATATCTCAAATTCCATATGCGATATCAAAAAGTCGACTTCATATTCTTGTTTAGGGGGTCAAAATTAAGGGAAAATGGATTTAACCTTGATTTTAGAGAAAATGATTAGCAATTTCGATTTTCCAAGTGACGATTTCCAGTGAGCTTTTCGTGCCCATGGGCAATGCACCAAGGGCGCATAGATGAAGGAATTCATTTTCGTGTCCTATCCACAATGTGGACATGCATACTTTTCTGTCCAGTTATTTTTCTTGTGGTCCAAGACATTGACGTCTTGGGCCTTAGTATCCCCAAACATAAAAATACCCATACTTAACCATTTTTCACCCTCATATCATTCTAAACATTCCCCGATACCCACTCAAACACTTAGCAAAATTTTTGACTCCTAGATTCAAGTCTCAAACCTTCATCTAGAACTAAAGATTTCCTTCAAACTTCAAGTCTCCATTTTCTATCTTCATCAAGAGTTTCTCCAAAGCTAAGGTATGTAGGTTTCAACCATTGGATACTTTCACCCATGGTGCCTTAACCTCCTTTTTACTCAATTTTCATGATTTAAAGTTGATTTTACACATGAGTTTACTAGTGTAAACTTGTCTATGAAATATGTTAAAGCTATATGAATTTGTGACTGTTTTGCTGTGTTTTGAGCTATAAATCTTGGATCTATTGCAAGACTTGAGAAGGGTTTTGATGTATGTTTGTTGAGGGTATTGCAAAGTGTTGATTGATTGTTTTACAATAAATTTTCTTGCATGATTTCACTCTTGAATTGCATGGTTTTACACTAGCACTACACATCGGCCAAGTATTTGATAAAATGTCTGGTTACTGTTTCTTAAGGAATTGAAGGCTCAATGTATGTCTTATGTTATGAATAATGTTACGAGGATGAAAGAAGAGTATGTATATGATGTTACGATGATGAAAGGAGGAAAGTATGTATATGGTATTTCTCTATATAGTGTTGAATTGACCATAGCCAATTGAGGGTATGCCTCAATCACCATGGGAGGTAGGATGTGACCTCCTCTAACCTTTCAATGGATTTGTACCTTGGCACAATGGGAGGTAGGGTGTGACCATCCTCTAACGTATCAAGGGGTTTGTACCTTGACACCATGGGAGGGAGGGGTTGACCATCCTCAAACCCATCAAGGTGTTTGTTGTACCTCGTTAACCTATTAAGGGGTTTGTACCTCAATCACATGGGTGGTAGGGTGCAACAATCCACCATAGTATGGTCCATTTTCTCACTTGTATTATAATACTTGAAGCATACCTTTACTACCAGCATGACACATGCATGTAATCTTGTTATATGTTTTTAATTGCTTAAATTATACATATAATTATGTCACTTATCTCTTGTTGCATTGCATCCTACATACTTAGTGCATTCAAACATACTAACACATACTCTTACCTACATGATATCACCATGTAGGAACCGGTGCACATGTTGATCATCCTCCTTCTCCACATGGCTAGTTTGGTACTACTCAAGCTCGTTGGTGAGTCCTCCACTTCAGAGACCTTAGTTTAAGTTTCTCTTATTATGTATTGAGACAATCTTCTTTATCATTTACTTTAGCTATAAGGGTGAGCCCGGTTGCTTTGTCTTGCCCCCACTCTATCTATGTAGTAGAGGTGTTGTTCGACATGGTATGTACTTATGATATGGCTTTGACTCTTTTTTCTCTTGATAATGATGTCATGCAAGCTTTCCCCTTAGTCCTATTGCCCTATTTATGCTTTCGCATGTCATTTAAATGCTTCTGCGACCAATAATGTGTAATGATAAATAAGAGGCTTGTTTGGGGTTCCTTTAGGTTCCTCATTCGCCGTGTCACATATAAGCTCTAGGCATGGGCTGTTACATACATAGACATTTAAGAAGTTACATGTTCATTCTCTTGATGTTGCACTTGAGATTAAAGCAACAAGAACCAAAACCTATTGAATTCCTACACGTTGAATGAGTAAGTGATGAGCAAGAATTGCAAGGCTCGACCAACGACACCATTAAATGGGTAAAATTATGAAGTGCTTCTTAGTAAGGAATGAGACTCGAGGATGAAATTTAAAGTATAGTTAGCAGTATGTAGTCAAGGAGGAAGCATATCAGCCAGGCTAGTGATTTTGTTCATTTTGGGACTAAACCCACACGACTTTACAATACGTTATTTACTGTGTAAGGCTTGCTTACTTATATACCCAATATTCTCAAAGAGGTTTGCCCCCTTTGCTTAAACGCAATTAAATTAAGGTGTACATCAATAAAATTGATACTTGAGTGGCTTTAATAACATCTATAATGACCCAACATGCTTGAGATAATATCCACATAAGGCCTAGGGCTGCACAACTTTGAAACACATAGATATGGTGCTTTCCAAAATTATTCCACCATTGGAAATTAACTTGCATTCTTTTTTCTAAAAGATAGCACCATCAAGATTTTCTTCTCTCATAAACATGATTCACAATTGCTCCCCCAAAAAGAAGAGAGAGATTGCATCTCCACATTAATCAATCTCAATAAGGTGTTCTTCGGATAATAACTATCCTAAGACTGTAGGTTTGAGTCACTATGTAAAGAAAAAGGATGAAAATACATTTCTATATTTTAAAGTTTCCCTCCATTGTGTTTCAATCTTCCAAACAATAGTGGACTTTTCTCTAAGGAGAGTCTACTATTAAATACGCCAACAATATATGGTTTCTTTTATTTCGCAAATCACTCTGTACTTAGTTGATTGATTTTCTTTCTTCCACTCATTACTCTTTAATGGCTCCCGATTCTATTAGATCATCAGAATGATGACGTGCTGGGTTGATATATAACGAAAGAACATGCAAGCATTTTGATCTGATCCAAATTGCTTACACATTCTTTCATTGTATATCAGCCGAACATGTCGTCATCTTGATGACCTAATAAAATCAGGGTTGATATACACTAAAAGAACTTATACGCATTTTGATCCAATCCAAATTGCTTACACATTGTTTCATCCTATATCATCCCAACATGTCATCATTATGATGACCTAATAGAATTGGAAGCCATTAATTGAAGAGTACTAAGCGAAAGAAACAAAATCGATTAACTATTAGTACAAAGTGATTTGCATAAAAAATGAAACTATTCATCGTTGACATATTTAAATAATAGACTCTCCTTAGAGAAAAGGCCCTATAGTTTTGAAAATTGAAATGCAATGGAGGGAAACTTTTAAAAATATAGAATTTTGCTTCCTATTAGAACCCTATTAATTACTGCTTATTCCTTGCTGTTACTACTTTATTCTACTATATAGGTTGTTATTTTGGTTCCACTATTTTAGGAGTTTTACTATTTTACTTCTCTTAATTTCTCACATCCATAGGAGGAGTCCATCAAACTCTTCTATTTTTTTGCTTGTGTATAATATATCAGTCGATCATCAATCTATATAAAAGTATCATTTGCTTCATCTTGCTTAGATACTTATATGGTATCAGAGCATAAGTCTTAACTCTTCGAGTTTTTTTTTGATCCTCTGCCTACCAGCCTCACTGTCTGAGAATGTATGAAATGCAAACGCCACTGGCAGCAACTCTAATGTTATTGTTCAATTTAATGCAGTTTCTCAACTACCTATCAAGCTTGTTAGCACCCATGATTTTCCTACCTGGAAAGCCCAAATCTTTATGCTTATGTGTAGGGACAATCTATTCAGTCATGTTGATAGCTCTTCTCCTCCTCCTCCTTCAACTATCACACAAAATAATTGACAAGTGGCGAACCCAACATACCACTCTTGGTTCTGCCAGGAACAACTGATTCAAATGCCATCATGACTTCTGTTAATCCAAAGATTGCTTCAACCGTCGCTATTGCCTCCATAAGTAGAGTTGCATAGGATTCCCTACACCTGACTTATGCCAACAAGTCCCAAATACGAATCCTTAGCCTTTGTGATCAGCTCATGTGACTACCAAAGGACTCCCTCCTGTTCCCGATTATCTCCACTAAGTGCACTCTATCTACAATGAGCTCACCACTATCAGTGCTATAGTCACCGATAATGAATTGTTAATGAACATACTAAGTGGTCTTGGATTAAATTTTCGTGAGATTTCTTCTACAATTCGAGTAAGAGATTCGATCATCCCGTTTGATGAGTTATATGAGAAACTAATTGATTACGAACTCTTTCTCAATCATGAGGAATTAAAGAAAGAACCAACTAGAGTATCTGCTACAATGGTCACTCATAAAAGATCCACCAATTCCAACAACTGCACTGCTCATCGATCCAACAGTAGCTCACAGTGGCACTATAACAATTGTACAAATGCTTCTACACAAAGACGTTCCACCAGTACTTTTGTTTGTTGTTAGCTATGAAACAGACCAGGTCATACCACGAATGTTTGTAAGTCATAATCTCACAATAATTTAGAGACAAATGCAAATTTTCTTTCAGGTAACCAAGCAATAGAAAACAAATTGATTGTTGATTCAAGTGCTGCACATCATGTCACAATGGAGCCAACCAATATTGAAGAGTATAATGGTTCAAAAGGGATATCTATAGGTGAAGGAAAAAGAATCTCAATCACTCATCATGGTTCTACTAAATTAATTGCATCAAATAATGCTTTTAAACATACCAATACTTTGTGTGCAACTGCTATCAGACAAAATATTCTCTCTGTATCTAAATTTTGTCAAGATAATCTAACCTCCATTGAAATTTTCCCATTTTCTTTCTTTGTGAAGGACTTGAAAACGCAAGCTCTGTTGGTATCCGGTGAGAATAGGAACCGACTCTATGAATGGCCCAAATTTCACAGTTAATAAGCCCACTGTTCAAGTTTCCACAACAACAATTCCTCGCCAAGTTTGGCATCGTTGCCTTGGCCATTCCCATTACAGAATGTTGAACTTGGTTTTGAATAAAGTTTCTCTCCCTGTTTCATCACCGAACAAGTTTACTTTATGTAACTCTTATTGTTCAAGTAAAGTTCAACGATTTCTATTGAATTATTTTTCACCAATTAGTACTACTCCATTACAAATACTTTCTAGTGACTTACGGGGTCCATCGTCTGTACATTCCATTGATTAAAAAGGGTACTATTGTATTTTCATTGACCAGTACACAAAATACATTTGGTTGTACACTCTTAAAAATAAACATGAGGTTCGAGACATTTTTTCCATGTTTCATCCCTTATTAGAAAAATATTTTAACAATAAAATTGTATCTCTATATACTAATAGAGAAGGTGAACATAAATGTCTTGCTTCATATCTCCATTCAAATAGAATTGAGCACCTTGTACTACCTCCTCATACATCAAAAAGAGTGGCCATAGTGGAGTTTCATCATCGACACATCATTGAAACTATCAAAACACTTTTACATGAGGCATACTTGCCTTATATTTTTTGGTCATTTTCTTGTCAACATCTAGTCTATTCTCTTAATCGATTTCCTACATAAATTTTAAAGAACACATCATCTTATGAAAAATTGTTTGGTGTCACACCTAAATATGATTCTCTTAGAACTTTTGGTTGTCTATATTACTCATTGCTTAAGCCTTACACCACCCACAAACTTGAGCCTAGGTCCACTCCATGTGTTTATCTCATCTTCTCTCTGATTCATTATACCCATCAATATTTTGATGCCATTCACTCTAAATTTTATATCTCACACGATGTATAGTTTCTTGAAGATGTTTTCCCCTTAAACACAATATTCTCCCTTCTTTACAAAAAGTCTTTTATGCTCACGTGGGATGTTATTGTCAACCCTGGCGACTCTCAAAACTCAAACTCTTTCCCCTATTCTTTCTCAACTTCCATCACCTTGTCCTATTCGAGAGACTACTACTAGTGGTCGAGCCTGTAAGTTCGCCTCCTCAAGCTAGAATCATGCGAATCCCATGGGTTTAGGTATAAAGATCAGTTGGTTGCAAAAGTATTCACTCAACATCTAGGTCTTGACAATTACTACATGTTCATTCTAATTGTCAAGCCTATGAATATTCGTAATGTTCTTTGACTTGTAGTTTGGTACAATTGGGTTTTCAATCAATTGGATGTAAACAATGCATTCTTACAAGGCACACTTGAAGAATAGATTTTCATAAAACAACCACGCGGATTTGCAAATGCATCTCATCTCATGCATGTATGCTGGTTGTGTAAGGCTATTTATGGTCTCAAGCAAGTGCCTTACACCTAGTACAATGGACTGACATCTAATCCTTTCTATTTAGGAATTATTAAGTCTCACTCGGAGCCATCTCTATTTATTCTTCATTTAGTCTATGTGGATGACATGTTATCTCTATCTTGGCTTCCCATTTTTCACCTAAAGTACTTGGCCCTTTATCCTACTTTCTTGGATTTGAGTTTCATCAAGATAGCAAGAAGATATCTTGCTCTCTCAATTAAAGTATGTCTCAGATCTACTTCATGATCTTCTGATGCAAGACTATAAGGGTGTTTTCATGCCCATGAGTTCTTTTTAAAGTCTTCTACAAAATGATGGTAATCCATCTCATGCTACAATTGAGTACAGAAAAGCCATTGGAAAGTTGCAATACTTGTCCTATACAAGGCTCGATATTCCTTACTCAGTGAATAAGTTGTCTCAATTTACGTATGCCCCATCTGAAGCTCATTGGAAAGTTGTTAAATGCCATATTTGGTATCTCAAAAGCACTGCAAATTATGGCCTTCAAATTGCTCCAACTACCAGTCTTACTCTCTCTAGTGTTCTATGATAATGATTGGGCTGGGAAACTCACTGATCGATGTTCCACCATAGGTTATGTTATTTTTCTTGGCCTTACTCCAGTTAGTTGGTCATCAAAAAAATAGCATAACATTGCTCACTTATCCAGCGAAGTAGAGTACCGAGCTATTGCTAGTTCCATTGATGAGACTACATGGGTTGAAAGTCTTCCCAAGGAACTCCATATCAAAGTGCTCACACCACCTACCATTTTTTGTGACAACCTTGGTGCCACCTACTTATGTGAGAACAATAATCTACATAGCCGAATAATACATACAAAAGTTTTTTAGCGTCTAATCACTTTTGATGATCTCCTTTGCCGAAACAAATCAAAAAGGAAAGATGACCCTTGGAGCTGCTACAAAACGAAAACCAAGGCTGATCTCAAGGAATCAAGACCACTAATCACACTCAACACAAAAGGAAAATACATATACTCTAATAAAGTGGATAACATGGTACACAATCAAAGGAAGCACTGTAAAAGGAAGGAAGAATCATAGCAATTCAAAAGGAAAGAAGATTCATCAAATCGGAAGGATCGCTGCAGAAGAAGGAAAGATATCCTAAACGGTTGGATACATCCCCAATCAAGGATTCCTCCCTTTATCCTTGATTGAGAGAAATCCCTTAGGTCAAGGAATTACCTAACGACTAGTTTGAAAGCCTCTTATATTACGGTTGTACTTTTGAGAAAATAATCAATGCAGAAACTCTTCTATTCTACTCTACAGTACATTGTACTCTTATGTGTGAACAATTGTAAAGAAAGAGAGAAAACATGAGATTTTCTAAACTAGGTTTTCTTGAAAGAAGTAGAGAATCTAATCTGCGTATCAGACTTAGTGAAAAACACAACTTGTAACCACTCCTTCACTTGAACCTTAAATGAAGCCTTACCAACCCAAAGGGACTAGAAGTAGGCGCCACATTGGTGTTCCGAACAAGTACGAATTATTATGTTAATTTTTACTTTCTATCTTTATATTTTGTTGTATGTTATGTCACTCCCTGGGAGGGTACCCTAGATCTGGCCGGCAGAGACTATTGTTAGTCCCAAAGTGAACCACTTGGCCTCATCGTATTCATTCATTCAATATAACTTAACAAATCAGAGGAAGACTGTGATAGTAAGAGGTGGATAATCTAAGTCTCAAATATCATATCAAATAAATAGGCTAGTATAAAAGAAACTAGCTCAACAAAATCTCAACATCAACAACTCAACTCTAGTCTATGAAGCCTTTATCACTATCAAATGGGGCAAATGATAGACCCATGGCTACCTCAAATCAAAAGTAAAGCTAGTCTAAATCATGTCTTACTATATAAAGCTGGATGAAAATAAAATAATGATCCTCCGAAGTAACAGAGGCTCACCAACTCTACTTACTGCCATAGATCCTTAGCGATGAGGCTATTGACTATCCCTAGTACCTGCCTCTGCATCATAAAATGATTTAGTCCAAAGGGGACGTCAGTACGTTAATATATGAGTATGTAAAATGGCTGAATAAAACAAATACGGGTAGAACAATATAGAAATAACATTGACAGAAAGTATACATAATCAGCATGTGAAATGTCTATCTAAAGCAAGAATACAGAGTAGAGAAGTGATCCATCAATACCAGTCAATTCTCATCCATCAAACTCAACTTGACTCAACTAAATTGCATTTAACTCAACTCGACTCAGAGCAATTAGTGTGAGACCTATATGGGAGTTCATCTTATCCGATAGTAATAACTTATGAGCCAGTGATTGTACCACAATCTTGCTGATATTGGCACAGCCGTTACGTACTTCCCAGGAAAAGAACAACTATGATCCACTATGGATCTAGCCTCAACAAGTCCTATATTGCTTTTAGGGACTTCAACTCAAGAGGGAACATCAAGGTAATGGTTCTATCCTCACATACGCTTCGTGACGTAGTCAATGAGTGCAAGTGGGACTTACTCTTACTCATTTCAGTGCTCAATACTCCTCCCAAGACTCAATACTCATAAGACTCATCCTCCTCAATCAATCATTTCAATTTGTCCTATGGAGAGTCTCATCATCTCAACTAGTCTCATAGAGACTTTTCATCATCTCACTAAGACAAGCTCAAATAGGGCCTTTTGGACTAGCATTTCAATCATCTCATTAACTCAATCCTCATTTGAGAACTCAAGGACTCATATCATCATTAAAAAGTAGTCACTTAGACAAAAGTTTAGAGTTCAATTATGAATACTCAAGGGATCATCAAGCTCTATTAACTCATCATCATGCTCACATCACAATCACAATCAACATACTCAGGACAAGGCTCTAGTTTGTA
Organism: Solanum ossicruentum; assembly: GCA_025774065.1. NCBI lineage: Eukaryota > Viridiplantae > Streptophyta > Magnoliopsida > Solanales > Solanaceae > Solanum > Solanum ossicruentum. The sequence goes on from JAOTQR010085857.1 coordinate 68,444, forward strand.
TCCCTAGGTTCGTTCATGCATTCTTATACAAAATAACATATAGGGTTTATGAAGTAACTCATGTAAAAGCATTCATCTAGTAAATCAAGTTTGTGATGACTATCAACATGTGAAAACACATATAATATATAACTCTTCAAGAAAATATTCAAGAAACATGTATAGAGGCTCATTATACTCACAACTCCTCGATTACCATCAATGGGGACACATGGAAGAACAATCTCATGCTTTATTTTAGCCCTACATACCTAGTATGAAGCTTAGACAACTCAACCTCATAAGAAATCTCCTCAAACTCCTCAAATTCTCACTCCTCTCCTTTTGTCGTTAGCCCTAGCTTTTGTTAGGAGTTTAGAAAGACTTAGGATTCAGTGTAAAAAATCTTTTTGTACTCAAAACCACCTATCTTTTTGGTGTTTATTTAGGAGGGATTGGAAAAACTTTGGAATGCCCTTCGCGAAAAATTAAAATTTTTGTACATTGGGAAACAAAGTCCTTGTCGCGAACTTTGGTAATTTTTGGGATTTTTCGCTAAAAAGTTTTTGATCGAGTTTTCTAACCTCGTAGAAAATATGGGGATCACATCTAAGTGCAAATTCACGCCAGGTAAGCATCGCACACCTGTCGCACACTTATTTTGGAAATCATTTGCGCATCAAAAAATTAACTTTTGATTCAGTTGCTCTAAAAATCAATCAAGACTATTCTCCTACTCAATGATCCATTTTGATCGCATTTCTGGCCTTGAATTCACCATCAAAGTTTGGGAAGACACGTTATGCGCACATATCTCTTCTATGAGTATATTGGTAATTTTTTTGGGTGTTACATTATCTCCCTCTTGGAATCATTCATCCTTGAATAATGAGTAAAAGTAGATATCAACACACGAATAATAATTAGAATTCTTCTCAAAACACACACAATTTATCAAAATCTTGACCCCTCATCAATCTTAAACCATTTCTATTTAGACTCAGGAATAGTCATACCAACTCAAATAGACAAATCAACTATGATAAAGAGTAGAGATATTATCTTAGACATTCTGACCCTCAAACACGAATAGAACATCGAAACTCAATCAATTTGAATCATTTGAACACCTCAAAAATCAGTCTATCGAACTCAGGAATGAAGCTATCAACTCTAATCGATAGTGGAAACATCATGATATACTTGAGTTTGTGGGCAATCTCAAGATCAACTCCCAACCTCAATTGCGCTCCTTTTCATAGCATTCTATTCCATCAATACAAGCTCATAGCTCTCATTCAAATCTCCACCTAACCAGCTCCTTCTCTTCTATTAAGACCTACTTCTGAGCCTCAAGGTGTTATTCTTAATTCATACAAAGCTAATCCTCAATACTTAGATCTATATTTCCACAAGAGCTTTCATTACAAGATCACTAGTCCTCTTCACTACTTCACTACCCTTACTTGAACCCCTTATTACGAAGTGTTCAATAGTCTATCATCAATACTCGCATAATAACAACTACACATTCAATCTTATCACTCTAACCACTTTAACTATGTCTTTGAATTTTCAAGACTAATTAGCACTTTTACCTCCACCATTCAATGAGCTTTCACTCAAGGACACACCAACATACTCTAACCTATCTATTGCACATCATATGGTCTCATCTCTCCCCTCCTCCCTATCTCTATCCCTATATGACATAAGCTTAACACCAACATCATAATAAGGATACATTCACTCCCCCTCATCTACCCCCACTCTCAGTCTACTTTTATTAGCATCACTATTTGGACCTGGAGGAACTCATCATTTCCTCCTTTGGCAAAACCCAACCTGCTACCTCTCCATGCAAAGTAAGCATGGCTATAAATCTAAAACTTGATACTCTACATTGTACGATCAACAATGGCATAAGAAGCCGAAGGACAGTGTATGCGTATGATGACATCCAAATGAAGAATTCTCACTCTCTATATCAACCATCACTCCTCTGCTATCATCAACACTTTCATCAAGACTGAAAAGCAGGCTCACTCAAAGGGCTTGAAATGAATGATCATTAGCATGATTTAATTGAGAAAATCTTATTTAAGGAAATTAATTATGAGTACCATCTCCCTCGTCTATCAAGACTCACTCTGAATTCATGGAACTATACGTAAGGTAAAACTCAAGTCACATCTCATTTAGCATAGGTCTAGAATCTCTCAGATCCATTAGCTAAGATCAAAATTATTGAATAAAGTTATTACTTCTCTTCCTCAAAAATCAACTTGACTGACAATCAGCAAGTGGTAAATGGGTTAGGCCATGGGCATGGCGGTTATACACTAGACGAGAGTAGAGTACCACCTCAATGAAGAATAAGGAAAGTATGATATGGCAAATGATAGATGTCTCATCTTGAATAACCATGTCACTATTGAGAATACGAGATCTACTTTAGTTTATCATCTCATCATCTCCCCCTTAACTTAAGAAAATCTTTCTAAATTTGCAAATCAATTCTCTTTTCTAAGCTATAAATATGTATCTCTACACGGCCAGGGAATCACTACCCACAAAAACATATTAAACTCTTTTGCTATTCTATAGTTGTATATATATAATAGCCACTAAGTTTCTCCACAAAGATACCACTCTTAGATTCCTCCTGTCTCTATAGAAATCCTTCCATGTTTGCTACTCTTATTAGCATACATAACCACTTTCCATCACCCTTACAATCTTACCTCTTCTTTTGCCTGCTACTGCTCTGTGCTAACATAATTAAATCATATAAGAATTAGAGTATCATGGAAAACTCCTCATCTTATGTATATAAGCCCCAATCGACTTACATACTAATACTATTAAAGAATTCTTACATCAGCTTAATCCACAATGACAACTCAGATATGCTACCTAGATTCTTATAACAGCCGTATCTTAGAGCTTCACACATCTTTACACAATCATGGGTACACATCTTAATCCTCTTCTTATCTATTGGGCTATCCTCGCTTCACTCGTCTTAACTATGTGCCTATGTACCCTGCGCATAACATCACTTTCCTCAGAAATCAGTGTCTTTATCTCAAACATATACTATGGCAAGCGTCTTAGAGCAATTCACCAACTAAGACTATCACTCCCACGATGCCATCTCCACTTTCACACTACTCCTCAAAATTAAAGCTTAAAACTTCCCTCATGTTATACCAACCCATAACTACTAGGTAAAATTTTGGGAAAATAAAACTATGAAAATCTCATAGCGAGTATTTAATCATCATATCTCCTCCTCACAACTCAGTAACACTCATCTATTCATTATACCTCTTTATCTAACTAAGCTCATGACTCAATGAATCTCATGGACTCTCACTTAAGAATCATAAGACTAATTTAGATCCATCACATTACAAGCACTGTTTTCCCCTATTCATCATCTATACCTTACCCTAAAAGGTACGAATACTATAACACATCAACATAAACCTCTTTCTAGTTTTGAGATGCTCTAACACATTCTGATAATATCTCTTTCTCTATGCATCATCATGAAAATAAGGGTACTGACTACTCTTGTAACACCTCACACTTCCCTAAGAATACCCCCATAATCATAATTCCCTTATATCTCAAATTTGGGATATTTAAACACCCTCCATGTAGCTCGGAAAGACCCAATGATGTATTTTTTTCAATATCTCAAAATTCATGCAAATTTCACAAATATGATTGTATATTCTTGTATATAGGGCAAAATTGGGTGGGAAAATGAGTACCTACAAGGTGTACTTTGTCCATGCCAAGAAAAATAATTTTTGGTGAAACTTTGAAAAAATAATAGCTGTCCGTGATGAGTGCACGATGCAGATCCATTCATAAAGTTTTGAAATTTGCTTATTTCCGCTCTAGGGCAATTGGTAATAACTCTATACCTATATACTTGAAAATCCCTAATTTTCTATCCATTTTGAGCCCTAAAAACCAACCAAAATCCTCTCTAATCTTCACCAAGTTCTCCATCCATTCTCACGATTTTAAGAAGTCATTTGAAATTCAAGGAAACCAAGTCAAACCCCAAGTCTAATCAAGATTCAAGATTCCCAAAACTCATCCGGATCTAAGGATTTCATTCAAGATTCAAGCCTCCAATCTTCTTCAAAAAACTCACCAAATCGGGATACGTAGGTTTTAGCCATTGGGTTCTTCCACTCATGATACCCTAATCTCATTTTTACTCAATTTGCATAACTTAAAGTTGATTTCACAAATGCATTTTCTATTATGATCATATCTATGAACTATGTTAAAGCTATGTAAAGTTGTGATTGTTTTGCTACGTTTTGAGCTAAAAATCTTTGATCTATTATAAGATTTGATGAGGGATTTTGATGTATGTTGCTTGAGGGTGTTGCAAGGTGTTGATTAGTAATTTTATAATGGATTTTCTTGATGATTTCATCTCTAAATTGCATAGTCTTTTACCCCCATTATACACCCGCCAATTGTTTGATAAAATGTCTGGCTAGGGTTTCTTGTGGAATTGAAGGTACAAAGAATGAGATATACTATGATTGATGTTATGATGATGAAATGAACTTACATATATGATAAATTTTATATACAGTGTTACATTAGACCATGCCTAATCCGAGGGGTCTTAAAACCCAGATAACCGAGAGGGTTTTTTACACATTAACCGAGGAAAGGGTTAGTACTTATCCACCTAATGATGGGGCGGCATCATCACTAACCAAGTTGGAGATTTGTACTCATCAATAGAGTGAAGAGTTAGTACTTCACCACCTAAGTAATGGGGCGACATCATAACTAACAGACCAAGGGATTTGTACTTTGAAAATCTAATTTGGTGTATTCTACACATATGATATCCTATATGAGCATGAGGTAATTAAGCATGTTTTACTCTAGCATTTATCATACATGCCATATTGCTATATGATACCAACTGCCTATTATTATGCATTTTGGTTATGATGCTTATCTATTGTGGCATTGCATCCTACATACTTAGCCATTCAAATATACTAATGCATACTCATGCATTTTTGATATCACTATGTAAGGATCGAAGCCCAAGTTGATTATCCTTCTCCTCCATGTGGCTAATTCGGTACTACTCAAGCTAGCTGGTGAGTCCTCCACTTCGGGGACCTTAGTATATGTTTCTCTTATAATGTATTGAACACTCTTCTTTACATTCTATTTAGACTATGAGAGTGAGCCCGGTTGCTTTGCCCTGGCCTCCACTCTTATCTATGTAGTAGAGGTGTTGTTGGACATGTTATGTATCTATGATACGAGCCTTAACTCTTTGTCCCTTGATTATTATGTTGTGAAAGCTTTCCCTATAGTCCTATTGCCCTTATTTCTACTCTTTTAAGTCATTTAAATACTTACACAACTGATGTATAATGATAAGTTAAGAGTCTTGTTTAGGGACCTTTTAGGCTCCCCATTCACCATGTCACATCTAGGCCCTATTTCTACTCTTGTGACTTAGTTGAGATTAAGTAAGGCCAATGTTATGACCGATGTTTTGAGTAGGGTGATTTGATAGGTCCGAGAGTTGCTATTCTTTGTGTTATTTCTTTGTGCTAATAGGATTCATGTGTGTGTCTCGGATGGATGCGTGAGTCTATACCGGCAAGAAGGGGTCTACAAGGGTTGCCCTATGTTCTTATTGCATAGAAGTCTTGTCTAGTTATCTTGGTTGAACTTAGCTTGATGTGTTGGAGGTCTTGAGGTGGTTGGGCTATTTGTATAGCATGCTTTCAATGAATGTAGGACCCATAAGGTTGTAATATGATGATTAAGTATGGTCAATCTATTTGGTCAACTATAATGGGTTAGTCACTTGTCTAAGGTTGATTTGAGGTTCAGCTTTGGTTCTCAAGTGTGGAAGAGTGTAGGTGATATCCCTAAGTGTCCTTTTGAAGTAGGAATGATCATTTTGAATATTGGTGGGTTGTTTGGTTGGCTTATGAACTGGTGGTGTTTGTGGGTCTCTTGAATAGGGTCTTAAAACCCTACATTGATATGTTTGTGGTGGTCTCTAGTGATGAGGTCTTGAATTGTTTAGAGCTTATGAATCATTTGGGGGTAGTGTTAAAAGTCTTGGAGGATGAGAGGTTGTTTTCTAAATATGATAGGTGTGCATTGTAGATAGCAAGAAGGTGGTAAGAATTCTTTAGGGATTATGAATGAGTGTGCATTATTTTTCCCCAAAAGGCTAATGTTGCGGTCGGTGCTTGAGTCATTAGAGTTAGAAGTTTTGGGTGAGAAGATGATAAAGTGAGGGTTATCTCCCAAGGGGAAGATAATGGTTATGGTACCAAGTGGATTAGGTGTATTTAAGGTTGACAATTGAGTTGAGAGTTATGAGTCCTTACAAAGTGTAAAGGGAGATTGGTTAGGTTGCATAATCTTGGGAATTGCCTATGGTATGGTCATGGTTTATCCAGTTTTTCATGCTTTTAGGTTGAAAGGATATGGTGGTGAATCTAGTGCTATAGAACTCATAAGATTGTGGGTGTTATGAAGGATAAGTTGTCTTCGAAAGAGGTCTTGGTGGAGGTATTGGATGGAAGGGTTGAAGAAGTTGATTGGTAAGGGGGTAGTGTTGGTCAAGGCCCTTTGAAAGAATCGTCAAGTTGAAAGTGTCTCTCGAGGAGCCAAAGCAGGCATGGAAAAGTGATATCGGTACCTATTTGATTATATTCAAGCTTATAATAACATGTGGAACCCCTTATTATGATTTTAAGTCTTATGTTTCAGTCCCTGTGTCATTTGCATGCATTCATGTTTATGTTAACAAGCTCATGATGATTTTTTACACTTGCGCTATGATTTTTGAAAATGGTGTTTTAAATGTATTGTTGTATTCTTGTTGAGGCTGATTTGTTCATGATTACTCTTCTTATGTACATTTCTTCGACATTTAGGGACGAATATTGCCAAGAGGGAGATATTGTAACACCCTACACTTCCCTAGGAATACCCCCCATAATCGTAATTCCCTTATATCTCTAATCTGGGATATTTAAACACCCCTTCATGTTGCTTGGAAAGACCTTATGTTTTTTTTTCAATATCTCCAAATTCATTCAGAATTTTGTAAATCCGGCTGCATATTGTTGTTCAGAGGGAAAAATTAAGTAGGAAAATGAGTACCTACAAGGTATACTTTGTCCGTGCCAAGAAAAATAATTTTTGGTGAAACTTTAGTAAAACAGGAGTTGTTCGCGATGCGAACCTGACGCAGACCAATTCCAAAAGTTCCAAAGTTTGCTCTTTTTCATTCCAAGGCAATTTGGTGAAAACACTATACCTATATACACGGAAATCACTCATTGTCTAGCCATTTTGAGCCCTAAAAACCAACCAAAAACCTCTCAAAATCCTCTCTAATCTTCATCAAATTCTCCATCCATTCTCAAGGTATTCAAGAAGTCTTGTTGAAGTTCAAGGAAACTAAGTCAAACCTCAAGTCTTCCTCAACATTCAAGAGACCCAAAACTCATTCGAATATAAGGATTTCATTCTAGTTTCAAGCCTCCATTTCAAATCTTCTTCAAGAAACCCTCCAAAGTCAAGGTATGTAGGTTTTAGCCATTGGGTTCTTCCACCCATGGTGCCCTAATCTCCTTTTTACTCAATTTGAATGACTTAACGTTGATTTTACAAATGGATTTTCTATTATGAACTATGTTAAAACTATGTAAAAGTGTGATTTTTTTGCTATGTTTCAAGCTAAAAAGCATGGATATATTGTAAGATTTGAGGAGGGGTTTTGATGTATATTTCTTGAGGGTCTTGCAAGGTGTTCATTGATGGTTTTACAATGAATTTTCTTGCATGATGTCATCTCTAAATTGCGTGGTCTTTTACCCCCATTACACACTCGCGAAGTATTTGATAAATGTACGACTAGGGTTTCTTGTGGAATTGAAGGTCCAAAGTATGAGATATGATTGATGTTATGATGATGAAATGAGCTTACATACGTTATAAATTTTATATAAAGTATTATATTAAACCATGCACAATCCAGGGGGTCCCAAAACCCAGATAACCGAGATGTGGGTTTGTATGAGTTAACCGAGGGAAGGGTTAGTATTTCTCCACCTACTGATGGGGTGGCATTGTCACTAACCCAGTTGGGGGTTTGCACTCTTTAACTGAGTGAAGGGTTAGTACTTCACTACCTAGGTGATGAGGCACATTATCACCAACCGAGTTTGGGGTTTGTACTCATCAACCAAGTGAAGGGTTAGTACTTCACCACCTAAGTGATAGGGTGGCATCATCACTAATCGACCAACGGGTTTGTACTTTGGAAATCTAATTTTTTCTATTCTACACATATGATATCCTGTATGAGCATGAGTTAGTTAAGAAATTTTTACTCTAGCATTGATCATACATGCCATATTGCTATATTATGCCTATTGCCTATTGTTATGCATTTTGGTTGCAATGCCTATCTATTATTGCATTGCATCCTACATACATAGTACATTTAAATTTACTAATACATACTCTTGCCTACATGATATTACCATGTAGGTATCGAATCCCAAGTTGATCATCCTTCTCCTCCACGTGGCTAGTTCGGTTCAACTCAAGCTAGTCGGTGAGTTCTCCACTTCGGGGTCCTTAGTATATGTTTCTCTTACAATGTATTGAACACTCTTCTTTACTTTCTATTTAGACTATGAGGGTGAGCCCGGTTGTTTTTTCTTGGCCCCCGCTCTTATCTATGTGGTAGATGTGTTGTTAGATATGCTATGTATCTATGATATGAGCCATGACTCTTTGTCCCTTGATTATGATGTTGTCCAAGATTTCCCCTTAGTCCCATTGCCACTATTTCTAATCTATTATGTTATTTAAATGCTTCTGCAACCAATGGAGTGTAATGATAAGTTAAGAGGCTTCTTTGGTGACCCTTCGGGCACCCCATTCGCTGTGTCACGTCTGGGCCCTATTTTGGGTTTGACAACTCTTTCGTCAAAACTCATGGCAATTGACTCATCAGCCATTACTTACCTAATGAATACATAACTCTAGTCACAAGCCTTGATCAATCTTTACTCTCACTACCTTGTCCCTTCCTTTCTATCATCATCATAACTCTGGCTCTGCGATGACGAACCTACTTATGGTTTACAATTCCCCAAGTTACACTTTTAGATGGCAACATTAAAATCTTTTGAGATATAAGTTTCTCTATCATGGGCAACTCAAAAGCAAGTAAAGACTCAAATCATACCCGTCAAGACATCTGGGGAGACATCTAGAAAATCTTCTTGATCATGATGACTAGCCATGGTATACAGCAGGTCTGTGGCCCTATTTATGCTAGAAGTAGCGCCTTTCTGATCTTCACTAACTGATAATGCTTCTGTAAAAGCTTGCACCTTATTGACTAACTTTGGACATTTCCTCTTGAAGTGGCCCTCTTGGCCACACTTGTAACATCTAGCACTTCCTTCACCATATTTTCCCAAGTGAAAATTTCCACAGTGCCACAAGGTGGCTTGCCTTAGGAATATTGAGCTACACTAGCCCGTGACTTAGATACCTAAGCTCTAAGGTTATGAAGCCTTGCTTGAGAGTGACTCCTGTTCCTATTCATCCTCAAGAACTCACGGACCCTGGACGTATTCAGAGCATCCTACCTACCTACTCCCTATCTAGCAACTAGTGCTGTCACAGCCTTGGCCAATGTCTGGATAGCCATACGAAGCTTGCATTGTTGATGTCAGTGTATAGAGGTTGCACGGCGGGGACGGCTAGGCCTATAGGTTCATACTGACTCTAGGGCTCGAGTTGGTTAGCATTCTCTCTAGATGGACTCCTTTTCCGTTTGTTAGCTCTTCTTGGAAGTATGATCACAATTCTGTAGATGCATAATGCACGAATTAGAAAAGAGCTTTCATAGAGTTTAACTCTATTGCACAAATTGGAATCAGAGAGAAGCATAACAATTCCTAATGTCCCATAGCCTTCTACTTATAAAGTGTGGTCAATAACACACCCATAAACATAACCCTACTGGACATGGCTACATAGATTCCCCTAAGACACTTGAACTTTATGCTCTGATACCAAATTTATCACGCCCAGGGAGGGTATCCTACACATGGCCGGCACTCAGAGACTATTTCTAGTTTCAAAGCGAACCACTTGGCCTCATCACATTCATTCATTCAACATAACTTAACAAACCAAAGAAAGATTATGATAGTAAGAGGTAGATAGTCTAAGTGTCAAATGTCATCTCAAATAAATAGGCTAGTGTGGAATAAACTATTAGTCTATAAAGCATCTATCACTATTAAATGGTGTGAATGAAAAATCCACGGCTACCTCAACTCAAAAGTAAAGATAGTCTAAATCAAGTCTAACTCTATCAAGCTAGATGAAAATAACATAATTATCCTCCGAAGTGAAAGAGACTCACTAACTCTGTTGACTTCGATAGATCCTCAATGATGTGCCTAGTGATGATCTCTACTACCTTCCTCTGCATTATATGATACAGTCTAAAGGGGACGTCAGTACATGCAATGTTCGACTATGTAAACTTATTGAATGAAACAAATACAGGTAAAATAATATAGAAATAACATCAACTCAGAATTTACTCAATTAGTATGTCAAATGTCTATCTAAAGAAAAAAAGAGTAGACAAATGATCCATCAATACAATCAAACCTCATCCGTCACACTCAACTCGACTCAGAGTACTATCGATATGGGACATATCTGGGAGTTTCTCTTATTCAACAACAATCACTTATGAGCAACTGATTGTACAACAATCCCTCTGATATTGCCACAACCATTCCATAATTTCCAGGTAAAGAATAACTCGGATCCACAAGGGATATATCCTCAACAAGTCTACTATTGCTTACAAGGACTTTAACTCAAGAGGGAACCTCAATTTAATGGTTCCATCATCATCTATGCTTGGTGACATAGTTTATGAGTACAAGTGGGACTTACCCTTACTCATTTCGGTGCTTGATACTCCTCCCAAGACTCAATGCTCGTAAGAGTCATCCTTCTAAATCAATCATCTTTGTCTCATGGAGATTCTCATCATCTTAACTACTCTCATAAAGACTTTTCACAATATCATAATCTCAATCATCTCATCAATTAAATTCTCATTTAAGAACTCAAGGACTCAAATCATCATTAAAAAGAAGTCAATTACACAAAAGTCTTGAATTTAATTATGAATACTCAAGGGATCATCATGCTTTATTAACTCATCATTATACTCATATCACAATCACAATCAAGATACTCAGGTCAAGGCTCTTGCCTGAATCCCTAGGTACTTTTATGCATTATTGTACAAAATAGCATATAAGGTTTATGAAGTAACTCGTGTAAAAGCATTCATCTAGTAAATCAAGTTTGTGATGATCATCAACATGTGAAAATAAATATAATATATAAAGTTGCAGGAAAAAATATTCAAAAAACATGTATAGAGACTCATTGTACTCACAACTCCTCTATTACAATCAATGGGGCATATGGAAGAACAATTTCATCTTTAAGTTCATCCTTACATACCTGGTATAAAGCTTGGATAACTCAACCTTGTAAGAATTCTCCTCAAACTCAAATTTTCGCTCCTCTCCTCTTCTCCTTAGCCCTACCTTTGTTAGAGTTTAGAAAGACTTAGGAATGGGAATAAAAACCCTTTTTATACTCAAAAAGATCTTTTTTGATCGTGTTTTAAGTTTAGGAGGGGTTGAGAAAAGTCCGGAATGTACTTTGCGAAAAACTAAAATTTTTCCTCTTCGGGGAACAAAGTCCATGATGCGGACTTTGGCAATTTTTGGGTTTTTTCGCTAAAAATTTTTCGATTGAGTTTTCTAACCCCATAAAAAATATTGGGATTATGGTTAAGTGTAAATCCGCAGTAGGTGCGCGTCACAAACCTATAGCGCACTTATTCTTGAAATCATTTTTGCATCAAAAAATTATCTCTAAATCCGGTTGCTTTAAAAATCAACGAAGACTATTTTCCTACTCAATTTTTCATGTAGATCGCATTTCCGGCTCCAATTTTTCATCGGAGTTTGGGGAGACGCGGTATGTGCACATCTCTCTCCTAGGGGTATTTTGGTAATTTTACCAGGATGTTACATGTTAATAGACGACTACTCAACTAAGTTAGTCAACTACCGAATAAATTTCAATGCACCCCCCTCTTGACTATCATTGTTAACTTCCACTTTGTTCACCAATAGGTTAAGGATAAGCGACTTATCTTAACATACATTTCCAGTTCTAACCAGTTGGTTGTTGTCACACCCCTCCCTGGGGTCGTGACTCGTGCCCGTTAGGGACACGTAAACATCTATTTAGTCAAATCTCATTCAAATCCTAACTCAGGATTCTACCGAAATTTCGGCAGAGTTTCCTCTGTTTTATTGACTAACCCACCTGCAAGGAAACTCAGCCAGCCAGAAACAGAAATGCACAACTATATAAGAACTCATAATCTACACAAAATAAAGCGGGCCGACAAGGTCACCGCTGCGGTCCCGCCGCCTGATCGAATTCAACTAAATTACAGACTCTCGGCAGATATGACTCTGAAATATACGACCCACACATGTCCACAGACCTCTAGATACGATTACAAGGAAACAAAAGTAATTATACAATCAAAGAACAACAAGCAGCCTGAACATCCTCAGCACTCACTTTCGAACAACTGAGTGCTAACGCTGAAACGAAAGTCCTACACTGGAGGATCTCGAAC
>JAOTQR010085873.1:0-35890 GCA_025774065.1 Solanum ossicruentum
TTATGTGCCAAGGAAGAATCTAGATTTCATGCCAAGTAATACGAAATCAAGTAGCCTTACATACCTTGTTGTATGACCTCGCTATTACCTCAAGATAACCTTCCTTTCCACCAAATATTTATCTAAAACATAGTAAGTGATAAAACTAGCATTAGTAGCTAATAAATACATCTTGGAAGTCCAATCACATAACAAAACAATACACGGACAGCAAGCGGGCATCTATAAACCCGAGCGTATTCTTTCAACATTTATGCCCCTAATCATACTTTTTAACACACATTCACATGTACACATCATGTGCAGCCTGGTTTAGTGCCACAACAGTCTTTCAAAAGTCCACAAAGCATAACATATAACAATTCTACACAACCTATAAATGGACAGCATAACGTTACCTCCCTTCACTACATTTCGATGTTGACAACTCCAAACCTATGCCAACTCCAACCAAACTGTTCCAGCAATAACTACACATACAAATAGTACTAAAAAAGTCTTAGAACAGCACCCAAGAAGTCATGAAGTATGTGGGACAATAACCTTTCATTCAACAGCCCACAAGTTCCAATCAGCATTATACTTAAGATAAGTTTGTTAAATGAAACCAAAATCAAGGAAGCAACCATAGGGTAAATATTTATATCTCAAACCATATTAATAACATCAATTTCTCTTCATAATACAGGCCACAAACCATAGAGAAGTCACTAAAACAAAAGGCAAGTGTGCATCAACTTTCTAAATACATGTTGTCCCAAACATTCAACACAAACATACTAGCATATACTTGTTGTTTTTCATAAGAAAACAATACTAAACACATGTGTAAACTTACTTAACACTAACTTCAAGCTGTAGGGCTTCTCCAAGAACCCTAGAAGTCACCTTGTAGCTACTTGCTAGGTCAAGAATGAAAAACACCAAAGTTTTGAGAAAGCTGATTTTTTTTCCAAGTCTAACAGTGAATATATGTTGCTGCTTATAACACCGTTTTACAAGACTAATTTAGCCGCCTTTCATTTGACAATTTGACCACTTCATGCCACACATTACAGGCTTGTTATCCAGTAGCTTGGCCATTACACTTGATCCTAAATGGGTCTTTAAGTTAATGGGCTTGGGCTGCCTATTTTCCAACTTTCTCTTAGTAAGCTTTGAGCCCAACTGGTCAAGTGGGTTGTGATATCTGTGGGCCCTTTTTAATATCCTTCTTGGGCTGAAAATATAGTACATGGGTGATGCTAAAACATGGGCCAAATTTACACCATAAGGTGGACTTTATTCATAATCAGATATGGATTACTTCGACATCGAGCCTCGTCTCCGTTTAGCTAGCAAATTTAAATCAAGTAAGTAGGTGACTCACCTGCAAGCTTATTAATTCCTACAAGCACCTCAATTCTCTTACTTTATTTAAGGCAGTGATCTCCTTAATTTGACACAAAACATGTATACACTCGGCCCTCTGAAGCATTAGACACATATATCTCCCCGTAACATGAAATTCGAGCACTTTTACAAATGGGCTCTAATTTGACCAAATCATATCATGTTTCATTTGCATTGTACTAGAATTGTAAGGTGTGGATTGTTACATAATAGTTTAAGCAAGGTTCCATATCGATGGATGAGTACTTCAAAAGCATGGATATGGATGGCTATGATCCAAGCCAATTGCATGGAGGAAGAAGAAGCTACAATGGCTAGATTTTTAAATGGTCTAAATTCTGAAATAGCTATTGTAGTAGAGATACAATAGTATGTAACTTTATATGAGTTAGATGATTAGTCTGTTAAAGTAGAAAATCAAACCAAGAAAAAGTAGCAGCCTAACTCATGGAAATAGGCCTAAATCCATCTTTAAAAAGCCATTATAAAATCAAGAGGGAAAAGTTCCTTCTAAAACTTAAGAAGACAGAGGTAATGGTAAAGTTGATGGGGGAGGCAAAATCTTCAATCCTAGATCTTTTAAACCTTCTAGTTTTATTCAATGTCATAAATGTCATGGGAGGGGCCATATGATGCATGAATTTCCAAGTAGAAGAAACATCATACTTAGAGAGAATTTATAATATGAGAGTAAAAAAAATGAGGGGAAGAAGAAAAGGGAGGAGGTGTAAGTGTGGAAGATGATTCAGAACTTCCCAATGATGGTGTAATTGGGGTGGTTAGGAGAATTGTGACTATTAATTTGGGTAGTAATGATGAAGGACAGAGGGAGAATTTGTTCCATACTAGATGTGGAATAAAGGGAAGGACTTATTCTACGATTATTGTTGGGGGAAGTTGTACAAATGTGGTGAGTTCATAATTTGTAGATAAGCTAGGAATTGCATGCATGAAACACTCTACCTCATATAGGCTCCAATGGTTAAATGATAGTGGAGAGGTAAAAGTAAACAAACAATGCATGGTTTCATTTAATATTGGTAGGTATGAAGATAAAATTCTTATTGATGTAGTTCCAATGCAAGCATGTCATGTTTTACTTGGCCAACCTTCGCAATATGATAGGGATAGTACTTATCATGGGAAAAAAGAATAGGTTTAGTCTTCTTCATAAAGGTAAGAAATTTACTCTTGCACCATTATCTCCTTCACAAGTGTTTGAAGATCAGAAACGATTGACGAAAACAATGGGAAAGCAAAGGGGAGGGATAAAAAGTAAGCTTGAGGAAAAAGAAAAGGGCCAAGAGATAGAAAAAAAGAGAGACGGCCAAGAAAAAGAGAGAAAGGGCACCAAACTAAGTAAAGAGGTAAAAGAAGGTTTGAGTGAAAAATGAAAAAGTTTTAGTGAGACGAAAGAGGCTAAAGAAAAGAAAAAAAAAGTCTTTACGTAAAAACCAAAGATTTTTTGAATGCTAGAAAAGAGAGGCTGCCCATAGTACTACTTACTTATAAAGAAGTGTTGGTTAACTTTGAAGAACTAACTCTTTCTTTGCCAAATAGTTTTTCTTCTCTTTTGTAGAGTTTTGAAGATGTTTTTCCTGATGATAGGGAGTTGCCACCTTTGACAGGGATGGAGCACCAAATAGAATTTGTGCCTGGGTGTCGACTACCTAATAGCTTTACCTATTGGAGTAGTCCTGAAGAGACCAAGGAATTACAAAGGCAAGTCAAAGAATTCCTTAAAAAGGATTTTGTTCGAGAGAGCATGAGCCCATGTTCCGTCCCTATCCTATTGGTAGCCAAAAAAGATGGAACATAGAGGATGTGTGTGGATTGTAGAGCCATCAACAAGATAACAGTAAAATATCGCCATCCTATCCCTCGTCTTGATGATATGGTAGATCAACTATACAAGTCCAAAATCTTTGCTAAAACTAATCTTAAAAGTGGTTACCATCAGATTTGTATGAATCCTGAAAATGAATGGAAAAATGCTTTTAAGACCAAATATGGACTTTATGAGTAGTCAGTTATGCCTTTTGGCTTAACAAATGCACCCAACACATTTATGAGACTAATGAATCATGCTTTTAAATATTTTCATGGAAAATTTGTTGTGGTGTATTTTGATGACATCTTGATCTTTTCTTAATATCTAGATGAACACCTAGAGTAGCCAAAATAAGTTTTTGAAGTCCTTAGAAATTAGTGTTTATTTGCTAATTCAAAAAGTATACTTTCTATGTCGATCGTGTAGTTTTCTTAGGTTTTGTGGTCAGTTCTAAGGGAGTAGAAGTAGATGGTGATAGAATCAAAGCAATTAAAGAATGACTTAGACCTAATAGTGTAACTGAAGTTAGGAGTTTTTATGGACTTGCTAGTTGTTATAGGAGGTTTGTGAGGGAATTTAGCACCATTGCTTCTCATTTAACTGAAGTTATTAAGAAGAATAAAATTTTTAATGGAGAAAGGAATAAGATGATGCATTTAACTTATTGAAAGAAAAATTATGTTCTACTCCTCTTTTGCAATTACCTAATTTTCTAAGTCTTCTGAAGTTGAGTGTGATGCCTCTAAAAAGGCATAGGTGCTATTTTGATACAAACTCCTAGCCAATTGCCTACTTTAGTAAAAAGATAAGTGGGGCAACATTGAACTACTAAACTTATGATAAGGAGTTATATGCCTTGGTAAGCGCATTAGCTACATGTCAACACTACTTGTGGCCTCGAGAATTCGTGATCAAGACTGATCATGAGTCATTGAAGTACTTGAAGAGCCAAGGTAAACTTAGTTGTAGGAATGCTAAATGGATGGAGTTTATTAAAACTTTTCCTTATGTAATTACCTACAAACAAGGAAAGGAGAATGTGGTTGCTGATGCATTCTCAAGAAGGTATGTTTTGATATCTACTCTTACTTCAAAGTTGTTGGGTTTTGACCAAATCAAGTTACTTTATGCTAATGATTCTGATTTTGGTTAAAATTTTGATGAATATAAGTTGGGTCCTTTTGAGAAATTTAATCTTCAAGATGAATTTCTATTTAATGAAAATAAGTTGTGTCTACCTAACTGATCTTTGCATGAACTATTTTTTAGGAAATCACATTGTGGAGGGCTAATGTGACATTTTGGAGTGCCTAAAATATTAGAAATACTTTCTGAACATTTTTATTGGCCTAGCATGAGAAAAGATGTTGAAAAACTGCGTTCTCCTTTTCTTGAATGTAAACAAGCTAAGTATAGAAAATTGCTGCATGATCTTTATTCTCCTTTACCTGTTTGTTATTCTCCTTGGATTGATATTTCTATGTGCTTCAGATGTTGGATTCCAAGGACTAAATATGGTAAGGATAGTATATTTGTGGTAGTAGAAAAATTTTCTAAAATTGCTCATTTATTCCATGTAAAAAAAGACTAATGATGCATCTCCTGTGGCTGACTTATTTCTAAAAGAAGTGGTTAAATTGCATGGAATACCTAAAACTATTGATGTCATGTTTTTCAGTCACTTTTGGAGAATTCTTTGGGGAAAGTTAGGGACTAAATTGCTATTTTTCACATTTTGTCACCCATAAACTGATGGGCAAATAGAAGTGGTTGATATAACTTTAGGGAATATGTTAAGGGTTTTTTTGAAAGGAAAGTTGACTTCTTGGGAAGATTACTTGTATAATGTGGAATTTGCTTATAATAGGACCTTTTATTCTTCTACTGGTAAGACTCTTTTTTAAGTTGTATATGGATTCAACACCCTTACCCCTCTTGATTTACTGCCTTTACCTACTAATAATTTTTTTCATCTTGATGGTAGAAAGAAGGCTGACATGATGAAGAAGATTCATGAAGAAACAAGAATTGCAATTGAAAAGAAAAATAAGGAAGTTGCATTGCGAAGGAGTAAAGGAAGAAAGTATGTTGTGTTTAAACCTGGGACTTGGTTTGGCTGCATATGAAAAAGGAAAGATTTCCTTCCAAAAGAAAGACCAAGCTAGATCCTAGAGGAAGTGGCCCATAAAAAGTCCTTGAAAATATTGGAGATAATACTTATAAACATGATCTTCCTGGTGAGTTCCAAGTCAGTGCTACTTTTAATGTTTCTGATCTTTCCCATTTTGATGCAGACATGAATTCGAGGACAAATTCTCTTGAAGAAAATGGGAATGATAGCATCATACGATGCTCTACTCTATTGAAGCACAAGGATGAAAAGGATGAAGCTTTAGAATATCAAGGAGGCCCATAACAAGATCTTAAACCAAGGATTTTAATGATAAGCTCAATGGGCTTCAATTGCAGAACCAAAGGTGTCCTGTTGGGGAAGAAGAGCTAAAGCCCAAGAAGGATGAACTATCCAAATGGTAAAATTATTTGATGGCCCAAATTCAAGTCCAAGATGAAGAATTTCAGGGTTAAATTTCGTGCAAATAAGGCCATGAAGAGTCCAAGAATCAGCCACAACAAAGGTTGCTTTCTTTCCAAGTTTGTAAAGAAGACTAGTCAATCTTTCCAAATTTATCAACATTCTTTTCCTAGTTGGGTTTAATCTTATTTCCTTATTTATATATAGGTTATTAATGTTTTCCTTATTTTATTTAAGGTATCCTAGTACCATTTAAAGCTTTCCTAGAACTACTAGGTCTATTCATAGTTAAGGTAATTTTTTTTTTCCAGAGTAGGATTTACCTTGTAATTTTTTTTCTAGCTTTGAATACTCCTTAAGCCTAACCTAAGGAGTCTTGGACGTCCAATGACCCTATAATATGTATAGGAGTCTTTTTCTTTCATTAAAGGAAATTAGATTTATATTAATAATGTTTGAGAGAGTTCTATTAAACCTTTGTGACTTGTTCTTTGAGAATTTATCTTTAAGCCATTATTAGTTCATAGTTTGAGGTATAAAGTACTTTCTTCTTGTGCTATCTTTGATTTCATTTTGGTATTCTTTAGAAAGTGATTAGTTTACATACTAATTATTGTCTTTAGTTACTCATAAAGCGGTCAAGATCTGAATCTAATGTTTTGATTCGTTTTCTCAAGTAAAGGCATCAAGTAAAGGCATTGGAAATTCTTGGATCTTCCGTTTTAATTTTCCATATCTTTAATTGGTTTTTCTCTTTCTTTTTTTGTTGTTGCTTCCGTATTGTTGTATTCACTCCATATTAGTGTTGTTTCTAACCTTGATCCTATAGTAAGGTTGCATATGAGTTGGAGTTGCCCATGGAGATGGACATGGTACATCCGGTCTTCCATGTGTCCATGTTGAGAAAGTGTGTGGGTGACCCAAGTGCTATAGTGCCCTTGGATGTTGTGGAAGATAATTTGACCTATGAGGAGGTCTCGGTGGGGATTTGGGATAGACAAGTGAAGAGGTTGAGGAACAAATATGTAACTTCTGTCAAGGTCCTTTGGAGGAACCAACACGTAGAAAGTGCCACATGGGAAGTCGAGGCGGACATGAGAAAGCGATATCCATATCTCTTCCATTCTACTCAAGCCGAAGGTACTAATATAAGTCCCTTATATGATTTCAAGTCTTAAGTTTCAACCCTTATATTATTTTGCATGCATTCATGTTTGTATTTACAAGTACATGGTGATTTTTGACATTAATGTTGAGATTTTTGAGAATGATGTCTATATGTATTTGTTGCATTCATGTTGGGCTGAAATCATCATGATTACTTCTCTTATTTACATTTCTTAACAAGGGGAACCTCACCAACCCCTTGCATCCCATGAAGAGCATAAAATCGATTTTACCTTGGGGCACCACCTTGATGACCAGCACTACCCAAAGGAACCGCATTTGCATCCGGCTTTTGCCTTGGTTTCCTGGACAATCCATCTTTTTGTGACCAAGCTCCCCACATTCAAAGCGTGTGTTAGAATCTTTCAAACATGGTCCTATATGATTCCTTCCATATTTAGGACACATATCAATAGGAGTGACACCACTAACACCTTGAGGCCTAGGGAGGTCATTGGCAGTCCCCCTTTTAGTTGTATGAGGACCCTTGGCCTTAATGAAATTTAGCATCCTTTTGAAACTTACTTTCGAAACGAGTCCTCTTGGCCTTATGACCCTTCTCTTCCTCAATGTTTCCACCTCTATTTGCTCAGCATAGGTCATCAACCATGACAATTCCATGTCACTAATAAACATAATGGACCGACATTCTTCACTAATCAAGTTAGAGACTCCCAAAACAAATATGTTCATTCTCGACCTTGAGTCGGCAATCAAATGAGGAGAAAACTTTGACAGATGATTGAACTTGAGGGCATACTCCCTCACAATGATGGAACCTTGTTTCAAATTCATGAATTCTACCAACTTAGCTTACCTAAGCTCAAGAGGGAAGAACCAATTAAGAAATGCCAATTTGAACTCCTCCCAAAGCACCACATTACTATTTCCCTTCTCCATCTTCCATTGATCATACCATATTTGGGCTGACCCTTTGAGTTGGTACACCACCAAATCCGCCTTTTTGTTTTGACCAACACCCATGATATCATAAACCTCATCAATAATCTTGTATGGATCTTCATCCACCTTTGACCCATGGAACACCGGAGGATTAATCCTCATGAGGTCCCTTACCGTAGCTCTCAGGGTAGTAGCACGTAGGGATTGCGCCCTTGGTTGACTTGATTGGCCACAACTTGGGCAAGCATAGTGAGAGCATTCCGGAGCTCATCATTTGCAGGTTGCTCCTGGGGTGTTTGGGCCCTTCTTCCTTGAGTGCTAGGCATGATCTAGCATAGCAAAGAATGATTATTAGGGGAAAAAGCTTACCACTACTCTATAGCATGACTTAGAATATGAAGAAGGGGAACATTTACTAAAATGTCTCATAGCATCCTATTCATAATATTGGTGGGCTTCACAACCATAAATAGGTCTCTAATCGACACGGTGTGTTGGACCCCCAAGATCTATCAACCTAGTGCTCTGATGCCACCTTTGTCACGATCCAAGCCTAGGGCCTAGATGTGACATGACGAATGGGGAACTCGAAGGAACCCCAAACAAGCCTCTTAACTTATCATTGCACATCATTGGTTACAGAAGCTTATACAAGACATAAAGAATAAGAATGGGGGCAAAATAGACTAAGGGGAAAGCTTGCATAACATCTTAATAAAAAGACAAAGAGTCAAAGCTCATATCATAGATACATAGCGTGTCCAACAAAAATCTCTACTACTTCGATAAGAGCGGGGGCCAAGACAAAGCAATCGGCTCACCCTCATTATTAAAATAGAACATAAGGAAGAGTGTCTCAATACTTGATAAGAGAAACATATATAAACTTCCCTGACTTGGAAGACTCACCAACTTGCTTGAGTAGTACTGAACTAACCATGTGGAGGATGAGGATGATCAACTTGGGCACCAGTTCCTACATGGTGATATTATGTAAGCAAGAGTATGTGTTAGTATGTTTGAATATATCGAGTATGTAGGATGCAATGCAACAAGAGATAGAAATCACAATCAAAATGCATAACAATAGGCAATATGAATAAAATAATAATGTGGAATGTATGACTAATGCAGAAGTAAAACATTCTTAAGTAGCTCATGCTCATATAGGATATATTATGTGCAGAAGAGACCAAGCAAGCTATCCAAAGTACAAACCCCTTGGTTGGTTGATGATGATCTCACCCCATCACCTTGGTGGTGAAGTACAAACCACTCACATGGTTAATGATAATCTCACCCTACATCCCGGTGATAAAATACAAACCCCTCACATGGTTGATGAGTACAAAGCTCCATCTCAGTTATCTGGACTCTTAGTCCCCCCGCATCAGGCATTGTCTAATTCAACACTTTATATTGAATATATCATTTACGTAGGCTCATTTTAGAAGCATAACATCAATCATATCATATCTCATGCTTTGGAACTTCAATTCCTCAAGAAAATATAACCGAAGATTTTGTCAAACACTAATAGGATGTGTAGTGCTAGTGTAAAACCATGCAATTCAAGAGTGAAATCATGCTAGTAAATTCATTGTAAAAGCTTAAATAGATACTTTGTAACACCCTCAAGTAATAAACATCAAACCCCTTCACCAATCCTTTTAATAGATTTTAGATTCATAGTTCAAAACATGGTAAAACAGTCACAATTTCATATGCTCAAACATAGAGTGCATTGATTTTCATAATAATCAAGACCCATGAATAAATCACCTTTTGAATCATGCAATTTGTAAGAACTTGAAACTTGGGCATCATGGGTGAAAGAAACCCACATACCTTAGCTTAGAGATGAACTTGGTGAAGATTGGAGGTGGAGAGTTGAAGCTTGAACACGAACCTTGAAGGAAATCCTTAGATCCGGAAGAGGCTTTGAGACTTGAATTTAGGAGTGAAAATATGGCTAAGTGTTTGAGTGAATATTGGGGAATGTTTAGGATGATATAAGGGTGAAATATGGCTAATTATACGTATTTTCATGTGTGGGAGCACTTAGGCCGAATACCCAAAAGTCATGGACTGAGATAGAAAAACTGGACAAAAAAATACATAGGAGCGTGTGCCAAGGGCGCGGATTGTCTTTGGAAATCACATTTTGCGATTTTCAAATTTTTCTACGGTTGCTCTTAAATCAGGGTAAGAAACTTTACCCCCTAATTTTGTCCCCATGAACAAAAATGCGAAGTAATATTTTTGATATCACTCATTGATTTTGAGATATATAGAAATTACTATTCTGGAACTTCAGAGGAATACTTTTGGGCACTTTTTAGGGACATTTTAGTTGAAACCCGCATACCTCAACTTTAGGGATTTACTTGATGAAGATTTGAATGAGAACTTGAAGCTTGAATGAATTTCTTGCGATTCGGAGATGAGTTTGGGACACTTGAATTTGGATGAAATATTTGGCTAAGTGTCAAAGAGGGTATGGGGAATGTCATTAATGATATGGGGTTGAAAAGTGACTAAGTAAAGGTGGTTTTATGCATAGGAAGGCTTAGACCCAAGCCCCCAAAGCCTTAGGCTGAAACAAAAACAACTGGCTAAGGGACACTAGATAAGCATATTTTTTGGAAAATGAAATAGTTGCTCTAAAATTGGGGTTATATCCATTTCCCACTCAATTTTTCCCCTGATCATGAAATATGAAGTTCGGTTTTCGATATCATGCATTGATTTTGAGATATATGGAAATTACAATTATGGCCATTTCCGAGACACATTTTCGGGCACTTTTTGGGGCTTTTCAATATCTTCCCTTTGGGAACATTCATCTCCGAATGTCAAAGAAACATATATAAGAGAAGTAACCAAGATGATTTCATTCCAACACATGAATTCAACAATGCACTTAAACATCATTTCAAAAATCTCAACATAAGTGTCAAAAAACACCATAAACTTGTCAACATAAACATGAATGAATGCAAATGACATAAGGGCTGAAACGTAAGACTTGCTTGTGCATGTCCGCCTCGACTTACCATGTGGCACTTTCATCTTGTTGGTTCCTCCAAAGGACCTTAACGGAAGCTACATACTTGTTCCACAACCGCTTCACTTGTCTATCAGAAGTCTCTACCAAGACCTTTTCATAAGTCAAATTGTCTTCACATACGCCTGCAACATCTAAAGGCACAATAGCACTTGGGTCACCTACACACTTCCTTAACATACACGCATGGAATACCAGATGAACCATATTCATATCATTGGGAAACTCCAACTAATAGGCCACCTTACCAATCCTCCTCATCACTCTATAAGGACCCACAAATCTTGGACTCAATTTACCCTTTCCACCAAAACGAACCACACCCTTCATGGGTGAGACGTTCAAATAGACTCAATCACCAATATTAAATTCAAGATCCCTCTTCCTCATATCGGCATAGGAATTTTGTTACTTTGGGCTATTTTCAATTTTCCCTTATCAACCATACATTTTCCATAGCCGCCATGACCAAATTTAGACCCAACAAAGCCATCTTCACCACCTCAAACCATTCAACTGGGATCTACAACGTCTACCATAGAGATCCTCAAAAGGAGGCATAACAATGCTTGAAGGATAGCTACTGTTGTAAGTAAACTCAATGAGTGGAAGATTTTCATCCCAACTACCCTTACACTCCAACACACAAGCTCTAAGCATATCCTCAAGACATTGGATAGTTCTTTCGGCTTGGCCATCCATTTGAGGGTGAAAGGCACTACTAAGCTTTACCTTAGTACAAGACCACTTTTGAAGGATCTACGAAAGTGAGAGGTAAATTGAGCACCACGATCCGAAATGATAGGCAAAGGTACCCCATGCAATCTAATCAACTCATGAATATACAATTTGGCATAATCTTCGGCACCATAAGTAGTCTCAACCTGTATGAAATGAGCCGACTTTGTCATTCTATCAACTACAACACAAATAGAATCAAAATGATTTCTAGTCTTAGGCAACCCAACTACAAAATCCATGTTAATCTCCTCCCACTTCCAAGTAGGAATCTCTACAACTTGGGATAGGCCACCTGGCTTTTGATGCTCAGCATTAACTTGTTGGCAATTACGACAACTGTATACAAACTTAGCAATGTCTCTCCTCATACCACTCCACCAAAACACTTCCCTCAAATCTCTATACATCTTTGTAGAATAGGGTTGAATAGAATAGGGAGAATTATGAGCCTCATCTAAAATCTTCTTTCTCAAGTCATCCACATTAGGACCAGAGAGTTGTATGGCGTTCTAGAAGACTTTAGAGAAGTCTTCCACTTGTAAAATATCTTACATATTTTGTAGCAAGTTTCTAGGCTAGCATTTGTAGCCGTTGGATCAAAGTGATCCTAGCTGTCCGTTTAGGAAGGGGACTAGAATAAATACCCCCCTTAGGCTTGCCATTTGAACCATCCATAAATCAAGCAATCACAAGCATTGTAAAGCATTCTCTCTAGCAATCAAATCTTTCTTTCTTCCAAAGCTCTCTTGTCTTTCTCATCTAGCGTTCCTTTGGCGATCTTAGGCGACAAGGCTTGCTAGCATTTGCAAGAGTTGTGAGCAAATTGAGTAGCGTCGTACCGAAGTGGGCATTCTAGAAGACTTTAGAGAAGTCTTCCACTTGTAAAATATCTTAGATATTTTGTATGAACTTTCTAGGCTAGCATTTCTAGCCGTTGGATCAAAGCAATCCTAGCCGTCCTTTTAGAAAGGGGACTAGTATAAATACCGTCCTTAGGCTTGCCATTTGAACCATCTAGAAATCAAGCAATCACAAGCTCTGTAAAGCATTCAGGTGATTGTCCCTTCCAGTGAACAAGGAACATCGCAGTAGCCGATTATCCCCTTTTCTGCTTAGCCTGGTAATCAATGATGGCCTCTATCTCCCGATCGTGCGAGCCAGTGATTGTGATGGGTTCCATGCTCGATTGTCCTGAGCTCAGATCATCCTTATCTTCATGATATGGTTTGAGCATGCTGGCATGAAAGACAGGATAAATCTTCAGTGATGGTGGTAGCTCAAGTCAGTATGAAATCTTGCCAACCTTGGCAAGAATTCAGAATGGCCTCTCATACTTATGCACAAAGTTTTGATTTACTCCACTTAGTGCCTTGAACTGCCTTAGGTTAAACATCACTAACACCAGGTCCCCTAACGTCGCATATGGTCGGCGAACTTTTTCTTCTGTTTTGCCACCTTGGCTAGGTGAGACTTGGCGGCATCTAACTGCTCCTCAAAGGTCTTGAGTTTTCCATAAATCTGGTTCAAGTGATAGCCCAGCAACTCCACGGCTTCTTGGGTAGTTTCCACTCTTTGTTATGGACTTAGAACTCAAGCTAAGACTTTCGTACGGTGCTAGGTAATTTGCTCACAACTCTTGTAAATACTAGCAAGCCTTGTTGCCTAAGATCGCTAAGGGAACGCTAGATGAGAAAGAAAAGATGGCTTTGGAAGAAAGAAAGCTTTGATTGCTAGAGAGAATGCTTTACAACGCTTGGGATTGCTTGATTTCTGGATGGGTCAAATGGAAAGCCTAAGGGGGGTATTTATACTAGTCCCCTTTCTAAACGGACCTTTAGGATCGCTTTGATCCAATGGCTACAAATGCTAGCCTAGAAACTTCCTACAAAATATCTAAGATATTTTACAAGTGGAAGACTTCTCTAAAGTCTTCTAGAATGCCCTAGAACTCTCTAGTGTTCTCTACTATTTTTGTAAAATTCTGGAGAGTTTCGGAGCCTTTCGGAACATGCTGGACACATTTCTAGGAAGTTTTGGAGCAAAATTTAGGCGGGCCATGTCATTCTCACCCACCTAATGATGCAATGACTGTGGTGCATCGCTGCTGCTGCAAGAACTCATATATCTTGTTCTTAAATTTCCACAAGTCTTCGTATCTCTCCTATGTGGCCTCCTTAGATGATTGTCCCTTCCAGTGAACAAGGAACATTGCAGAATCGAGTTGTCCCCTTTTCTACTTGGCCTGGAAATCAATGATGGCTTCTATCTCCTGGTCATGGGATGCAGTGATTGTGATGGGTGCCCTGCTCGACTGTCCTCAGCTCGGATCATCCTTATCTTCATGGTATGGTTTGAGTATGCTGGCATGAAAGACAGGAGGAATCATCAGTGATGGTGATAGCTCAAGTCGGCATGAAATCTTGCCAACCTTGGTAAGAATTAGGAATGGCCCCTCATACTTGCACTGTAAGTTTTGATTTACTCCCCTTAGTGCCTTAAACTACCTTAGGTCAAACTTCACTAACACCAGGTCCCCTACTTTGTAGTTTAGGGGGCGTCGAGTATGGTCGGTAAACTTTTTCATCAGTTTGGCCACCTTGGCTAGGTAAGACTTGGCGGCATCTAACTGCTCCTGGAAGCCTTTGGCCATATGTTAGGCACCCATACTCCTTCTTTCGAATATGACTAGTAATGAGTGTGGAGTTTGTGGTTGTTGGCCTATGGCTAGCTCAAATGGTGTCCATCCTATGGACTCACTCCGCTGTAAATTATACTAAAATTAGGCCATATCAACCAACTTGGCCTAGTCATTCTGGTGCGAGCTTACGAAGTGCCTAAGGTAGCATTCTAATAAGGCATTTACCGGTTCGGTCTGGCCGTCGGTCTGTGGGTGGAAACTTGTGGAGAAGTGCAGTTTCGTGCCAAGTACTTGAAATAACTCCCTCTAAAAGTTTCTAGTGAAATGGGGGTCTCGATCACTTATAATGTGCCTTATCTATGTAGTAGAGGTGTCGTTGGATATGTTATGTATCTATGCTATGAGTCTTGACTTTATTGTTCTTGATGTCTATGATATGAAAGTGTTCCCTTAGCCCCTGTCTTCCAAATTTATTATTTCTTGATGCTTGTTTTAATGCTTCCGCTACCCAGGATGTGTAACAATGTTCTAAGAGACTTGCTTGGGGTCCCTTCTGGTCCCCCTTGCTTGTGTCACATCTAGGCCCTAGGTTTGGGTCGTGACAGAATAGACAGAGATATCATTAATAATTACAACCACAAACAAATTAAAGTAGGATTTAAACACCCTATTCATAAGATCCATGAAGATAGCTGGTGCATTGGTCAATCCAAAATACATAACCACAAACTCATAGTCCCCATTCCTAGTTCATAAGACCATCTTGGGAATGTCACACTTCCTCACTTTCACTTGGTGTTACCTGGACCGAATATCAATCTTAGAGAAGTGACTAGCCCCTTGAAGTTGGTAAAAAAGATCATCAATCCATGGTAAAGGGTACTTATTCTTTATGGTGACCCTATTAAGTTGTCGATAGTTGATGCACATTCTAAGAGTACCATCCTTCTTCTTTACAAACAACACCGGTGCACCCCAAGGTGATTAACTAGATCTTATAAATACCTTCTCTAACTAATCCCTGAATTACTCCTTCAACTCCTTTAACTCCACTAGGGCCATACGATAAGGGGGAATATAAATGGGTTGAGTATCGGGAAGGAGGTCTATGCCAAAATCTATTTTCCTTTCGGGAGGGATACCAGGAAGCTCATCGATAAGGACATCAAGGAATTAATTAACCACAAAAATCGACTAATAGGAAGGACTTTGGACTCAACATCCCTAACCCTCACAAGATGATAGAGACACCCCTTAGGAATCAAATTTTGGACTTTAATGCAAGAAATGAATCTACCCTTGACCACCACATCATGACTCTCCCACTCAAGGATGGGTTCATTAGGAAATTGGAATTTGAGCCTAGGGGTTCTACAATCAATAGAGGCATAATATGCATGCAACAAATCCATACTAAGAATGACATGAAAATCCACCATATCCAACTCAACAAAATCACAAGGCAATACTTTATCCAAAATGAATAAGGGACAATTTCTATAGACTTTTCTAGAAACAATGGATGCAACAATAGGAGTAGATACTTCATATGGTTCACATAACAATTCGAGTTTAACATGAAGCTTTTTCGCAAAAAAAGTAGTAATAAAAGAAAGAGTGGGACCTGGTTCTATCCATGCATATACATCAAAATCAAAGACTCTTAACATACTAGTGACAACATTAGGCACCACATCTACCCCTTGCCTCCCTTGACGAGCATAGAACTGATTTTGCCTTGGAGCACCCCCTTGATGGCCTCCTCTTCCCTTAGGACCCGTATTTGATAGTATGAAACCTTTAACAGAATAGGGGGCACCAAAGCAATAAGCAGTTGTTTTTAGTTCATTTTGAGTTGAGTTCCTTTCTACAGGGACGCCCACGTAGCGTGGATATGGGGGTGAATGGGGGATCTGAATCGTAGATCAGATTTAAGTTGGTTTAGTAAGGGAGATCACAAAAGTCACAAAATGGCTCAGTCTTATAGTTCTCCCAGATTAGAATATCAAAGGAGGACGTTGCAGAGGGGATTCTTATTTGTACAAATGGTACTTCGAGCTTGGAACGAGCATGAAGAGATTAACGATACTTTCATTCCTCGTACCTGATCCAGCCTCACAACCCTTAGCGGGTTGGTCTAAAGTCAATCTTGTTTGGTAAGATGGAATTGGACAAAGAAAAGAGAGTGCTCAACCAAAACAACAACCAAAAAAGTAATTACATAGATAACTTCTCCTCCCCTTTTCTGTCTTTAAAGCTTTAAGGAGAATCGTATGGCGGTTGGCAAGAAAGACGCCCTCACATTAGTGAGAGAAATTTGAGTATCCCCCATTAACCTTCTTTTGTAGATAGAATCTTCAATGAGTGGAAAGAAGCAACCTTACCAAGAAAGGTGCTTGTTGAGTAAGGCCGGCCTTCGAGCCTAAGCCCCTTGTATAGGTCGGGCGCTTGAGTGCATCTTTCTCATATCGATTAAGGCTTTCCTTGAGTTTGAAATAAGGGACAAGAAGCAAGGGCATAACAACTGCACGAAAGCCTAAGCCTTAGCTTACCCTTTTCTTGTAGGAGTGCTAACGCGTGACCTTATGTTTTTTCTGCTTGCTCTATAGTACGAGCCTCATACAGAACCACACTCCTTTAATTTGATGAGAAGAAGAGGTGCTATCCTAATGGGTGCAATTCTTCAAGGCCCAAGAATCCGCTAGACATTTCAGCAGCGGGATTTGATACCCGCATCCGATTGAAGTTGCATTTTAGTGTCAAAAGGGGGGCGATTGCTTTCTTAATGCCTTTGTGTTCCTCACGTGATCATACCTACCATATGCTCCCATTTCCATTTGGGATGAGGAGGACCATGAGCCGTTAGTGGCTAGAAGAGCTCTGATTCCTTTCAGAAGCCAGCCAGTCAGTTAGCAAGTTCTGGGACATTCACTGCTCATTGGTGAGCGCAAAGGAAGCAAGGCCATGAGCACTAACGCTCTAAAAGAAAAGCGAACTAGCTAGCGCCAAGAAGAGATGTGTACTGGCCTAGGCAAGTGAAAAGCCAACCGAACCTATTTCCATATTGGCTTTGTGGAAGACCATCTTTACCCTTGTTTTGATTTTGAGGACAATCAATCATCTTATAACCCACTTCACCACAACCATAACAAGCATTGGTGTTCCTCAAACATGCGTCATTATGCCCTCTACCATATCTTGGACACATAGCTTTAGGCGTCACACAACCACCACCTTGGAATCTTTGATTATCATTAGCAACCATCCTATTGGGAGCATTTGAAGAAATTGGTCCTTGGAACTCTTGGCCTTGAGGAAATTGTCCACCCTTAGGATTTTGGAATCCACCTTCAAAATGGGCCCTCTTAGCCTCATCTATTCTCCTCTTTCTCAACATTTCCCCCCTCTAAGTGTTCTGCATAAGTCATGAGGCGGGTCAAGTCCATATCACCTATAGACATGGCAGCAGAACATTCTTCATTTTCAAAGTCAGACACACCCATCACATACTTGTTCATCCTAGATCTTGGCTTGGCCACAACTTGTGGAGTATATTTGGAGAGTTGGTTGAACTTGAGGGCATACTCTCTCACACTCATCAACCCTTGCTTTAGATTCATGAATTCCATCAATTTGGCCTCCCTTAGCTTAAGAAGGAAGAACTGGTTGAGAAACGACGCGTTAAACTCCCCCCAAAGAATCATATTGTTGTAGCCCTTCTCTGCTTTCCATTGAGTTAACCATATTAGGGCCATCCCTTTGAGTTGGTAGGCTGCCAACTCTGCTTTCTACTCCTAGATAACCCCTAGAATAGACAACACTTTGTACACTCTATCAATAAATTCTTGAGGGTCCTCATCCAGTTTAGACCTATAGAACTCCTGTGGGTTCATTCTTGTGAAATCCCTCACCTGAGAAGCTAAATAGGAGCATGAGGGGTTTGGGACCCTTGGTTGATTTGATTAATCATGGCATGGGCTAGCATGATAATAGCATCCGGGAACTCTTCATGGGCTACTCCCCTATCTTAAGAGGCTTAAGGAGTGGGAGGGGCCAGTTGTTCCTCGGGTGAACGAGCTCTTCTTCCTCTTGGAATAGGAATGGTCTAGCATAGCAAAGAACATTTGTTAGGGGAAAGCCTCACCTTAACTTCTATAGCACGACATAGATCAAGAAGAAGGGAAACATTTCCTAAAACACCTCATAGCCTCTTACTGATAGTTGTATGCACTTCACAAACATGAATAAGACTTTAATTGACGGGGTGTGTTGGATGATGAGGACCATTAACAACCTAATGCTTTGTTGCAGTGTTTGTCACGACCCAAGCCTAGGTCCTAGATGAGACATGACGAATGGGAACCTGAAGGGACCCCAAACAAGATTCTTAACATATCGTTTACACATCCTTGGTCGCGGAAGGAATTAAACAACAACAAGAGAATACAAATAAGGATAAAGAGACTAAGGGAAGTCTTTAATAGCATAAATCATAGAAGTGTCAAAGCTCAAGCATAATTACATCACTTGTCCACCACCTCTAGCATATACAGGGTGGGCGCCAAGACACTTTTTGGGCTCACCCTCATAGTATCAAGAGTTCAACATGAAGAAATAGCATAAGCAATAATAGCATAGCTAGTGTCCTCGAACTTGATGACTCACCAAAACTTAACTTCAAGGTATCACAACTAGCAACACGGAGAATGATCGTGAGGAGCTTCGGTTCCTACATGGTAACATTATATAGTCATAGAATATGCGTTAGTATATTTTAATATACCTCATAAGAAAGAGATAGTTTACTAGAAAAATGGAATACATGATCAATGCGTGAAGTAAAACATGCTTGTATAGAACATAATACATGTTTACAGAGAGACCATATCCATATAGCCCAAGCAAGATTTGATTGAACTCCAAAGCTTGCCACCCCCTTAGAAGGTGATTGAGGTACATACCCCTCAACGTGCTAGTATGGGCCTACCACACCACGACAAGGCGATTGAGGTACATACCTCTCAACAAGGTAGTACGGGCTTACCACCACCCCACAAAGCGATTGAGGTATTTCCCCTCAATAAAGTAGTACGGGCTTAACACTCCCCGACAAGGTGATTGAGGCTTAACACCTCCTCAACAAGGTGATTGGGCTTAGCACCCCCCAACAAGGTGTCGTCAACTTGCAACACCAAAGATACTTTTCATTAACTCAACATAAACCCACATTTCATTCATCATCATTAAGTCACTTGACTCATAAGACATGCAATAGATCATAAGTAGCTCAAGAATTCTTAACCAGACATTTATCAAACACTTCGCATCAACCCACCAATGCTAGGTAACACTCTCATGCAAGACACATTGAAACCCCTCATTAATTCTCATAATATATCATAGATTCATAGCTTAAAACAAGCCTAAATAGTAAACATTTCATGAAACACCAAAATGGTTTATAATCAAATTTACAATAAGCTATACCTACAGATAATCCAACTTGAAAACATGTTATTTAGATAAAAAGAAAGGTCAGGCACCATAGATGAAAGGACCCAATGATTAAAGCCCAAATACCTCAACTTTAGCATTTTCCTTGACAAAGATTTAAATGAGAACTTGAAACTTGAATGAATTTCTTGAGATCCAAAGATGAGTTTAGGACACTTGAATTTGGATGAAATATTTGGCTAAGAGTTAGAGAGGGTTTTGGGGAATGTCTTGAATGATATGGGGTTGAAAAATGGCGAAGTATAGGTATTTTTATGCATAGGAAGGCTTACGTCCAAGGCCCCCAAGTATTAGGCTGAAACAAAAAAAAACTAGCAACAAAATACACATCCCACCGCCCCTAGCGCATCACACCTCGGGGGCAAAGGGACATTGGAGAAGCATTTTTGTGGAAAATGAAGTTTTGCTACGGTTGCTTTAAAATTAAGGTTATACCAATTTCCTACTCAATTTGTCTCCCTTAGCATGAATATGAAGTTGGATTTTCGATATCACACACAAATTATGAGATATATGGAAATTACGATTATGGGCATTTTCGAGCCACATTTTTAGCACTTTTTGGGGCATTTCAACTTATCATGCAATCTCAAATTCACATAAAACATGTATCAATGTCATGGAAAAGGCACGCAAGGAGAGGAGATTCTAAGATGGGAAAATCGCATCACCTCAAGCTTGATTGGGGATATCACTTTTTCATGTCGGCTTCAGCTTCCCATGTGGCATTTTCAAGATGTTGGTTCCTTAAAAGGACATTGATGGAAGCCACATCTTTGTTCCTCCACCTCTTCAATTTTCTATCAAGTATTTTGACAAGAACATTCTCATAAGTCATGTTATATTCTGCCGCACTCACAACATCTAAGGGCACTATAGAACTTAGGTCACTATAGACATCCTAATATTGATACATGGAAGACCGGATAAATCATACTCATCATCGAGGGAAACACTAATTCATAGGCAATGTTACCAATTCGCTTCATAATTTTATAAGGCCCCACAAATCTTTGGCTCAACTTCCCCTTCTTGCCAAACCAAACCACACTGTTCATAGGTGAGACCTTCAAATGTACCCAATCGCCAACCTCAATCTCAGGATCACTCTTCCTTGTAATGAAATAGGACTTTTGCCTACTTTGAGCCATCTTTAGTCTATCCTTATTAACTTTACTTTTTTAAAGGCTCTAAGACCAAATTTGATCCCAATGAACCATTTTTCCCCACTCCAAACCACCCAATCGGGGACCTACATCGCCTACCATATAGGGCTTTAAAGAGAGCCATTCCAATGCTAGAGGATAGTTATTGTTGTAAGAAAACTCAATGACTGGAAGGTATTGTACTTCTGGATTCAAAGGTACAAGAAGAGGAACACCGTTTGCTGCTCAAACTGTCAAGGAAGTTTTTCTAATGGTATGCCTCTAGGAATCTCTGGTAGTTTCAATTTCATGATTGCGTGAGATATTAGATATTTGATTTAATAAAAGTTTAAGCTGGTTGTCCTAGAAACTTCCAGACTTTATCCCAACTACTTTTAAACTATAAAACATAAGCCCTAAGCATATCCTCAAGAGTCTAAATTATCCTCTCGGCTTGGCCATTTGTTTGGGGATGAAATGCCGTGCTAAGCTTAACTTTGGTTCGAAAGCCCTTTTGGAAGGATCTCCAAAAGTTAGAAGTGAATTGACCACTACAATCCAAAATAATGGACAATAGTACCCCATGCAACTTGACAAACTCATGAATATATATCTTGGCATAATCTTCAGCACCATAAGTTATTTTAACTATAGAAAATGAGTCGATTTTGTCATTCTATCAACAACAACCCAAATAGAATCAAAATACATCCTAGTCCTTGGCAACGCTATCATAAAATCCATATTGATATCTTCCATCCAAGTAGGAATTTCTATGTCTAGAGCTAGACCACCCGTCCTTTGATGTTAGGCTTAGACTTGTTGGCAATTGTGACAACTTGCTACAAACTTTGAAATATCTCTTTTCATATCACTCCACCTATAAACCTCCCTCAAGTCTCTATACATCTTTGCAGAACCGGGAAAAATAGAGTAAGACGAATAATGGGTCTCTTGCAAGATCAAGTCTTTTATCCTGACATTTGGCACACACAACTTGCCTTGGTATCTATGGGTAACATCTCCCTCTTTTGGAAAAACCTCCACTTTACCATCTTTCGAGGCTTTTAATTCTAGCAAGGCGGGGTCAATGTCTTGTTTGGACTTGACCTCTTCAACCAAAGAAGATTTGGAACCATCAAATACCACTACACCTCCATTCTCAACTTCATTCAACTAACTCCTAACCTAGCTATCCGGTGAACTTATCTAACTACTTCCTTATTACCATCCCCAACATGAGTTACACTCCCTATGGACACCCTACTTAGAGCATAGTCCACAACATCAGTTGTGTCAGGATGATAGTGCACACTCATGTCATAGTCCTTGAGGAGTTTTAACCACCTTCTTTGCCACAAGTTGAGATCCCTTTGTGTGAACACATATTAGATACTATTTTGGTCAGTGAACACATCTACATGAGCCCTACACAAGTGATGACGACATATTTTGGAGCAAACATAATGGGCGCCAATTCAAAATCATGGGTGGGGTAATTACGCTTGTGCACTTTCAATTGTTTAGAAGCATATGCTATGAACTTACAAGTTTGAATCAATACACACCCCAAACCAACCCTCGAATCATCACAATAAACCACAAACTAGTCTAACCCTTTTGGTAGGCCAAAATAAGAGCGGATGTAAGCTTATCTTTCAAAGTTTGAAAAATTCTTTCACATTCATCGGTCCACAAGATTTTTTCCTTCTTTTGAGCCAATTTTGTCCAAGGGGAAGCAATTGTGGAGAAACCATCCACAAACCTCTATTAATACCCTGCTAAGACCAAGAAACTCCTAATATCCATTGAGGTCAAGGGCCTAGGCCAATTCGTTACCACTTCTATTTTCTTAGGGTCCAGTTAAATTCTATAACCCGAAACCACATGCCCTAGAAATGTAACTTCCTTCAACCAAAATTCACATTTATCAAATTTAACGAACAACTTCTAATCCCTCAACGTTTTCAACACTACCCTCAAATGCTTCATATGCTCTTCTCTACTCTGGGAGTAAATCAATATGTCATCTATGAAGACCACCACAAAAATATCAAGGTCAGGCTTAAAGACCCTATTCATGATATTTATAAATATTGTCGGTGCATTTGGTAAACCAAGTGACAGTACCACAAATTTCAAATACCCATATCTAGTCTGAAAAGTCATCTAAGGAACATCATACTCCCTTACCCTCATTTGGTGGTACCCAAACTGAAGATCAATCTTAGAAAAATGACTAGCCCCTTGAAAATGATCAAATAGATAATCTATCCTCTGTAAAGGAGACTTGTTCTTGATTGTGACATTGAGTTATCGGTAGTTGATGCACATTCTAAGTAAGCCATCTTTCTTCTTTACAAATAACACTGATGCACCCCAAGGTGACTTTCTAGGCTGTATAAAATCCTTCTCTATCCATGTATCATTGCATTGTATATATACTGTATATTAGTGGGCTTTTGCTCATTTGCCCAAACAAAGGTTTTTGCAGATGGTGGGCTTTAAATTCCTTTATCCATGTATCACTGCATTGTATATATACTGTATATTAGTGTATACAACACAAATCCGGCATCCCAAGACCTTATAAAAACTTTTTTACAACCTATGTTTGACTGCCTTGAGCCTGTATCTTCAAATGAGTGAAGAAGAGGCCCTTCGAGGCTCCAAAGCTATTTCACATGCAACAGAACAAGTAAAATACGTATATAAAAGTCCAAGGTTTCAATACATGAAGATGATAAAATGGAGATATGTGCATATGCTATGACTTAACATTTAAAGAGAGGAAAATAATCATTTAACGAACAAAAGCATGATACCCTATAAAGAAAATGAAGGGATATGGAAACTTGAAGAATATTTCTTAGCATTTGGACACTTCCTATACACATGAGTTTAACAGTAATAAGCAAGTGAAAAACACAAACAATTGATGAACTAATTAAACTTTTGAAAAAGAGAACAAGTGATGAGATGAGATGTACTTAAGATTAATTTGATCAACAATCTAAAGAAACATTTTCAAGAAAAATAAAGGACTACAACTGATGTATAGAGGAATAAACCAACAGATTTGCGAGCAGCTTAGGCTACATGATTGAAATCAAACTAACTTAGGATATGGCGACCTCAAAACAAATCAAACATGGGAATGAATTAAATCATAGAAAGAAGAGAGAGTGGAGAAAAGACTAACATAAAGCAACTCTTAGGAGCATTCACAATGTCATAGCAAACTAAAGAGAAGAATGAACTGCTGACAATTAATCATGCATACTGTAATGTACTAGCATATATTCAGGTGACGTATGTTATGCTCCAATCGATTATCTTGGCCTTATTTGTTCGAAATTTGCATGGAAAAGTACATGACTAAATACGAAAAGGTATCAAGAAACAAGACAAACAAGAGATTCGAAACAGGGTGTTAACACTATATTTTTTCACAATAATGATTCTAACTAAAACGAGTTAGGATTGAAAGGAAAGTTACATTTCTTTGAGAAAGAAACTAGACCGACGAGTTTGGAGAAGACTTTCTACCACCAAAGAACTTTGTTTGCATTCCTTAGCTTCGAATAGCTCCTAATTTCATAGGAAATCCCCGAAATCGACTGAAAGCCTTAGAAATTGGTCTTAACCAGAAGTGTACTTTTTTAAAGATTTCTCATATCAAGAAACGGCTCAGTGTGTGCTTTTATTGTTTAGAGTAATAACGTCTGCCCAATCAGTGGAGGAACGGGTCAAATATATAGGGGATTTTAGGGCTGAAGATTGGGGAATTCAAATTAAAAAATGTGAACGTTGGGAGAGATGTTGGGGATTTTTTTTGGTTTTGTTGGTGTTGTTGTTCTTAAAGATGATTTAAAAAATTGAAAGAAGAGGAAAGATGGTCGTGAGGAAAGGAAGAGAAATGGAAAAGGAAGAACATGTGGGTCCCATGTGAAAAAGAAAAAGAGAAGTTAAAGGAAAAAGGAAAAGGAAAAAAGGAGGGGACATGCGGGAATGAATTAAATTAAATAAGTTAACGAGCTTCTTTAAAATTAACTAAATAAAATAATTAATTAAGTTATGAACTACTTAATTTCAAAAAATAATTTGATAATAAACAAGAATATAATTTCTTTTTATTTTTGAATAATTATGAAAAAGAAAGTAATTATATACGTACAAATTATATGAAAGAATATATATAATGACTAAAAATATTTTTTAGATTTATAATTTTCTTAAAAATAATTATTTCAAATTGGTAAAGAATTGAACAAGCTTGATAATCAATTTATAATGTGAATGGTCAAAATTGGTGTCAACAACTGGTTCAACAATCAATATAGGCATAATATGCTTGTACCAATCCATACCAAGAAAGACATCAAAATCCACCATATCCAACTCAACATGATCACAACGTAGTATTTTATGCAAATTGAAAGTTGGACAATTTTTATAGACCTTTCTAACAATAATAGATGAACCAATGGATGTAGACACCTCATAAGAGTCGCACAACAATTCATTCTCAACATTAAACTTATTGAAAACAAAAAAGAGCAACAAAAGAAATAGTAGCACCCGAGTGTATCAATGCATACACAATAAAATCAAAGACTTTTAACATACCGGTGACGACATTGGTCATCAACCCCTTGTCTCCCTTGGAGTGCATAGAACCGATTGAGTCTTGGGGAAACACCTTGTTGGCCTAAAGGAACCGCATTTGCACCCCGACCTTGTGGATGAACATCCATACCCTTGCTCCGGCTACATGGGCAATCAATCATCTTATGGCCTTCTTCTCCACAACCAACACAAGCATTGGTATCCCTCAAGCATGGGCTACCAATACCCTTACCATATTTTGGACACATAGCATTTGGCAACACCACCATCACCTTAGGCTCTTGGGTAGTCATTGGGGAACCTCCTATTAGGAGCATGAGAAGACCCTTTTCCTTGATGAAATCGGCCACCTATGGATCTTTGGAACCAACCATCAAAACGGGCCCTTTTGGCATTATTACCCCTTCCCTTGCTCAATTTCTCCCCCTTCAATTGTTCGACATAGGTCATAAGGCGGGACAAGTCCATGTCACTAATCAGTATAGCGGCATGACACTCCTCATTAACCAAATCAGATACACCCATCACAAACTTGTTCATTCTAGATCTCGGGTCAGCAACCAAGTGAGGTGCAAATTAGAGAGTTGGTTGAACTTGAGGGCATACTCCTTCACACTCATAGATCCTTGCTTCAAATTCATAAACACCATCATTTTGGCCTCCCTAAGCTCAAGAGGGAAGAACCGATTTAGAAATGCCGCATTAAACTCCTCCCATAGAATCATATTATTGTTCCCCTTCTCCTCATTCCATTGAGTATCCCTTGGCCTTGATTTAACTGACCACCTTTGGGACTTTGGAACCTACAATCAAAACAAGCCCTTTTGGCCTCATTACCCCTTCTCTTTCTCAATTTCTCCCCCTCCAATTGTCCGACATAGGTAATAAGACGGGGCAAGTCCATGTCACTAATCAGCATAGCAGCATGACACTCCTCATTAACCAAATCGGATACACCCATCACAAACTTGTTCATACTAGATCTCGGGTCGGTAACCAAGTGTGATGCATATTTAGAGAGTTGGTTGAACTTTAGGGTATAGACCCTCACACTAATAGATCCTTGCTTCAAATTCATGAACTCCATCATTTTGGCCTCCCTAAGCTCAAGAGGGAAGAACCAGCTTAGAAATGCCACCTTAAACTCCTTCCATAGAATCCCATTGTTGTTCCCCATCTCCTCCTTCCAATGAGTATACCATATTTGGGCCACCCCCTTGAGTTAGTAAACTGCCAACTCCGCCTTCTCTTCTGATCTCACACCCATAATAGGCAACACTTTGTAAACCTCATCAACAAATTCTTGAGGGTCCTCATCCACTTTATACCCATAGAATTCTTATGGGTTCATATAAAGTCCCTTACCTAAGATGTCGGAGTAGGAGCATGAGGAGCTTGGGCCCCTTGATATTCTTGATCAGCCATGGGTTTAGCTAGCAAGGTGAGACTATCCCGGGGCTCTCCATGAGCCGGTTGGTCCCCAGGTGTGCGAACACTTCTTCCTCCTATGTTAGGCATGATCTAAAAATGGCAAAGAACATTCGTTAGTGCACAACATAACGATGAATAAGACTCTAATCAACATGGTATGTTGGATGTTGAGGACCATTTACAACGTAGTGCTCTGTACCAAGTTTTCCATAACCCAAGCTTAGGTCCTAGATGTGATACGGTGAATAGGGAGCCCAAAGGCACCCCAACAAACCTATTAACATATTATTACATATCCTTGGTCATGGAAGCATTTGAACAACAACAAAGGCATAAAACAAGGGTAAGGGGCTAAGGAAGCCTTTTATATCATATAAACATCAAAAGAGTTAAAGAGAGTCAATGTTCATGGCATCAGTACATAACATATCCAACAACACCTCTACATTTAGATCTGAATGGGGGCCAAGACAATTTTCTAGGCTCAGCCTTATAGTCAAAAGCATACAAATAGATAATGAGAGTCTTTACATAACATAAGAACAAGAGATATTATCTCCGGAGTTGAGGACTCACAGAACTTGCTTTGTGAAGGTGGTACTAGCCACGAGTAGGATGAGGATGATCGTGAGGAGATTTGGTTCCTACATGGAAACATCATGTAGGCATAGATTATATGTTAGTACATTTAAATATACTGAGTATGTAAGATTCTTATATAGAAAATATTACATGTATAGTAAGAGACCATCATGTCCAAGGCCTACCACCCCCTTGGAGAGGCGATTAAGGTATCAACCCCTCAATTGGTTGATGGTTGTCACACCCTACTATCCGTGGTGTTTGAGGTATTAACCCCTTAATTGGTTGATGGTTGTTTTACCCAACCAACCATAGTGATTGAGGTATCAACCCCTCAATTTGTTGATGGTTATCTCACTCTACCATCCATGATGATTGAGGCATAGTACCCCATTAGCAAGGTGTGGTCAACTTGCAATATTATAGATACTTTTCATGAAATAAACACATATCTACCTTCGTTTCATCATCATAAAGTCATTCAAGTCATAGGTCATGCAATGAATCTTCAACAACTCAAGAACCCTAAACCGAACATTTTATCAAACACTTGGTGGGTGTGTAATGCTAATGTAAAACCATGCAATTCAAGAATGAAATCATGCAAGAAAACTTGAAGTAAGTCCACACACCAACACTTGGTAATACCACCTTGCAAAATACATTAAAAGCCCTCCTCAAAACTCATCATAGATCTTAGATTCATAGTTAAAAAAATGGTAAAACACACTTTAATGAATCTCCAAGATAGTTCATAGTAAATTCATAATATGAAAACACATAAGTACATCAACTTAGAAACATGTAATTTATGTAAATAGGAACTTGGGCACAATGGGTGAAAGGACCCAATGGTTGAAATCCACCTACCTCAACTTTGGAGAATTCCTTGATAAAGATTGAGATGAGAACTTAAAGATTGAGTAAATTTCTTAAGATCTGGAATGAGGTTTCGCACTTGAATTTTGGGTGAAATATTTGTCTAAGTGTTTGAAAGAGTATTGGGGAATGTCTTGTTTGATATGAAAGTGAAATATCGCCAAGTATGGTATTTTTACATATGGGAAGACTTAGGCCTAATACCCAAAAGCCTTGGACCGAACAACAAAACTGGGAAAAAAAACATACATTTGTGCACCCTGGCCGCGTCGCGCTAGGGGTGCGCAGAGTTCACTGGAAATTGCATTTTGGGAAATTCAAATTTTGATACAACTGCTATAGAAATGGGATTAGACCCATTCCCCACTCAATTTTGTCCCCTGATCAAGCATATGAAGTCAGATTTTTGACATCACGCACGAATTTTGTGATATATGGAAATTACAATTTCGGGCACTTCCAAGGCACATTTTTGGGCACTTTTTGGGGTCCTTGCAGTGCGTTTGCCTCAATCACCTTACAAAGGGGGTGACATGTCTTGGGTTCCAAGAAGTAGCTCAGTTGGTCTATGTCTGTTATGGTCTCTTCCCACATATGTATCATGTGCAAGTTGAATGTGTTACAAGCATATTTTACTGCTACAAACATTGATCATGCATTCCATGTTGAGATTTTATATATCCATTTCCTATGATTATGAATTTTGACTAAATTGTCTTATGTCTTTTAAATATCGCATCTCGCATATTTAGTACATTCAAACGTACTAACACATACTCTATGCCTACATGATATTACCATATAGGGACCGGAGCACCTTTTGATCATCCTCCACATGGCTAGTTCAGTACTTTGGTATTATCTTTGGTGTGTCATCAAGTCTGAG
The DNA here is from genome assembly GCA_025774065.1 of Solanum ossicruentum. NCBI lineage: Eukaryota > Viridiplantae > Streptophyta > Magnoliopsida > Solanales > Solanaceae > Solanum > Solanum ossicruentum. The sequence continues at coordinate 29,339 of JAOTQR010085873.1, forward strand.
GAAACTATCTAGGTTATTCTTGCTACTTCGAGACTTCTTTATGTTGAAGACTTTTTACTATGAGGGTGAGCTCGAAAAATATCTTGGGCCTCGCTCTATTCTATTTTAGAAGTGTTGTTGGATATTTTGATGTATTTATGCTATGAGATCGCCTCTTTTATGCTTTTATGATTATCAAAGACTTTTCCTTAGTCACACTTTCCTTTCATTATATCATGTGATGTTTACTTTGCTTCCACGACCAACGATATGTGAATGATATGCTAAGAGTCTTGTTTGGGGTCCCTTCGGGTACCCCATTCACCGTGTTACATCTATGCCCTAGGATTTGGTCGTGAACCCACTTTCTTGAAGGGGTGAGCCCACCATATTGAGGAGTGGATACCTCAATCACCTCACTAAGGGGGTGACATGCCTTGGATTCCGAGTAATAGGTTGCTTGGTCTATGTTGATTGTGGTCTCTTCCTACACATATTTTATCTTATATACTAGTTCTATGATGTATAAGCATATTTTACTTCAAGCATTGATCATGCCTGCCCTATTGATATTGTACTTATCCATTGCTTATGAAATGCGTTTTGACAATGTTATCTTAGATGTTGTTGCATTGCATCTTACATACTTAGTACATTCAAGCATACTAATGGATACTCTATGCTTACATGAGGTTAACATGTAGGCATCGGAGCACCTCTCGATCATCCTCCACGTGGCTAGTTTGGTGCTTTGAAAATAAACATTGGTCAGTCCTCAAGTTTGGAGACACTATGCTTTTTACTCTTGCTATATTGAGATTTCTTCATGTTGAACACTTATTACTATGAGGGCGAGCCCGAGAGTGTCTTGGCCCCGGCGTCAATCTATGTTAGAGGTGTTGTTGGAGAATTTATTGTACTTATGATATGAGGTTGACTCTTGAATGCTTTATGATTTTCAAAGACTTGTCTTCGTCTCATTTCCCTTATTTACACCTCTTATTATTGTTATTTTTCTTCCGCGACCAAGGATGTGTGATTGATATGCTAAAAGGTCTGTTTAGGGTTCCTTCGGGTTCCCTATTCACGGTGTCACATCTAGGCCTAAGGCTTGTGTCATTACAAACTTGGTATTAGAGCACTAGGTTGTTAATGTCTTCAAAATCCAACACACCGAGTCGATTAGAGTCCTATTCATGGTTGTAAATCGCACCATAACTATGAATGGGAGGCAATGGGACATTTTAGGAAATGTTTCACTTCTTCATGGTCTATATTGTGCTTTAGATGTGAGTGTACGGCTTTTTCCCCTAACGAATTCTCTTTGCTATTCTAGATCATGCTGATTCAAAGAAGGCAACTAAGGAGAGCCCGTACACTAGAGGAACAACTAGCCCGTCCCGCTTCTCAAGCTTCTCAAGATGGAGGGGTAGCCCAAGATGATTTTCTGGATGCCATTACAATGTTGTCTTATGCTATGACCAACCAAATTCACCAACACATGCTCCCACTCCTACTTCTAGGGTGAGGGATTCACTAGAATGAACCCACCAGAGTTCTATGGATCCAAGATGGATGAGGACCCTTAAGCGTTCATTGAAGAGGTGTACAAAACAATCTATCATAGGGGTTAATTTGGATTAGAAAGCGGAGATGGAGGCATGCCAAATCAAAGGGATGGCTCAAATTTGGTTTACATAATGGAAGTCGGAGAGGAGAGATAATGATGTTATTCATTAGAAGTAGTTCAAAGCCGCATTCCTCAACTAGTTCCTTCCTACCTTGCTAAATAAGGCTAAAATGATGGAGTTTTGAGTCTTAAGCAAGGTTCCATGAGTGTGAGGTAGTATTCCCTATGTTTAACCAACTCTCCAAGTATGCCCCAATTGGTCTATGAGCCAAGATCAAGGATGAACAAATTTGTTTTGGGTGTGTTCGACATTGTTAATAAGGAGTATCATACCACCATGCTAATAGTTGATATGGATTTGTCTCGCCTCATGATATATGTTGAACAATTTGAGGTGGAAAAGCTTAGAAAAAAAGTGGTGAGTCTAAGAGGGCTTGTTCTGAAAGTGGATTCCAAAATTCCAAGGGTGGTCGGTTTCCTGAAGGCCACAAGTTCTAAGGACAAAGGTCTTCCAACGCTCTTAATTAAAGGTTTGCTAATAAGAATCCAAGATTGCAAGGTGGTGGTGGTGTTGTGCTAAACCCTATGTGCCAAAGGTGTTCTAGGAACCATGGTGGCCCATGTTTGAAAAACTCTAATGCTTGCTATGGTTGTGGTGAAGTGGGTCATAAGGTGAATGATAATCCTCATGCTCAAAACAAAGGTAGAGATGGTCATCTATAAGGCCAAGGTGCTAATATGGGTCAAAAGAGAAGAGGAAGTCAACAAGGGGATGCTTCAATCAAAATAGATTCTAGGCTCTTCAAGTGAGACAAGGGATGGATGAGGTGCCCGATGTCGTTATCGGTATGTTAAAGGTTTTTGATTTTGATGTGTATACGTTGATAGACCCAGGTGCCACTCTTTCTTTTATTACTCCTTTTGTTGCGAAAAAGCTTCATGTTAGTGTCAACTTGTTGTGTGAACATTATGAAGTGTCTGCTCCTATTGGTGAGTCCATTGTTGCTAGAAGAGTCTATAGAAATTGTCCCGTATTCATTTTGCATAAAATGTTGTCCTGTGATTTTGTTGGGTTAGATATGGTGGATTTTGATGTCATTCTTGGGATAGATTGGTTGCATGCATATTATGATTCTATTGATTATAGAACCTGTAGGGTCATGAGCTCATTCTTGAGTGGGAAAATCATGATGTGGTTGTCTAGGGTAGATTCATTTCTTGCCTTAAAGCCCAAAAGTTGATTTCTAAGGGTTGTTTCTATCATCTTGTAAGGGTTAGGGATGTTGAGTTTAAAGTCCTTCCTATTGAGTCGATTCTGGTGATTAATGAGTTTCTTGATGTCTTTCTCGATGAGTTTCCCAGTATTTCTCCTGAAAGGGAAATAGACATTGCAATAGACCTCCTTCCCGATACTCAACCCATTTCTATTCCCCCTTCCTATATGGCTCAAGTGGAGTTGAAGGAGCAATTGAGGGATTTGTTGGAGAAGGGTTTTATAAGGCCTAGTAATTCACCTTGGGGTGCACCGATGTTATTTGTGAAGAAAAAGGATGGTTCTCTTAGAATATGCATTGATTACTAGAAACTTAATAGAGTCACCATAAATAACAAGTACCATCTACCACAGATTGATGACTGCTTTGATCAATTTCAAGGGGCTAGTCACTTTTCTAAGATTGATCTTTAGTTCGTGTATAACCAAGTGAAAGTGAGGGAATCTGACATTCCTAAGACGACTTTTTTTACTAGGTATGGGCACTTTGAGTTTGTGATTATGTCCTTTATGCTTACTAATGCACCACCTATAGCTATGGATCTTACGAATAGGATCTTTAAAACCTACCTTGACTTGTTTGTGGTGGTTTCTATTAATAATATCTTGATTTATTCCCATAGTAAGGAGGAGCATGTGGATCACTTGAGGATAGGAGGAGAGGTTGTATGCTAAATATGAAAAATGTGAGTTTTGGTTGAAAAAGGTTTCTTTTCTATGGTATGTGGTGTAAGGTGATGGCATTAAGGTGGAACCTAAGAAAAAGGAGGTGATTAGAAATTGGCCTAGACCCTTTGACTTCATCAGACATTAGAAGTTTCTTGGGTTTGGCGGGCTATTACTAGAGGCTTGTGAATGGATTCTCTTCTATTGCTTTTCCTATGACTAAATTGACACAAAATAAGGCAAAATGTGTGTGGACCGATGTGTGTGAAAAGAGTTTCCAAACTTTGAAAGATAAGCTTATCTCTGCTCCTATCTTGTCACTGCCAGAAGGCTTGGAAGGATTTGTTATATATTGTGATACCTCAAGAATATGTTTGGGGTGTGCTTTGATGCAAAGTGGTAAGGTTATATCATATGCCTCTAGATAACTTAAGTTTGCCTTGAAAATTTGGCATCACTGTTTATGGGGTTTATGTGGATATGTTTACCGACCACAAGAGTCTCCAATATGTGTTCACCCAAAAAGATCTTAACTTCAGACAAAGAAGGTGGTTAGGTCTCCTTAAAGATTATGATATGAGTGTGCATTATTACCTCGACAAAGCTAATGTTGTGGCCGATGATCTATGTTGGGTGTCTATGGGTAGCTTAGCTCATATTGATGATGGTGGCAAAGAGGTGGCTAGGTTTGATGAAGTTGATAATGGTTGTGTAGTGGTTGTTAATAGGTCTTCCTGGATTGAGGAGGTAAAGGCAAAACAAGATATTGACCCCGCCTTGCTAGAGTTGAAGGCCTTGGTGAGAGATGGTAAAGTGGAGGTTTTCTCCCAAGGAGGAGATGTGCCTTTAGGTAAGAAGCTAGATTGTGTGTGCCAAATGTGGATGATTTGAAAGAATTGATCTTGAAGGAGACCCATAATTCATCCTGTTCAATTCACCCCAGTTCTACAAAGATGTATATAACTTGAGGGATGTGTATTGATGGGGTGGTATGAAGAGAGACATTGCCAAGTTCATATCTATTAGTGAAAATTGCCAACAAGTGAAGGCCAAATATCAAAAGCTGGGTGACCTAGCCTAAGATATAGAGATTCCTACTTGGAATTGGGAGGATATCAACATGGACTTTGTGGTTGGGTTGCAGGACTAGGAAACATTTTGACTCTATTTGGGTTGTTGTGGATAGAATGACAAAGTCTGTTCACTTCTTACCGGTCAAAACCACTTATGGTGCCGAAGATTATACCAAGTTGTATATACATGAGTTGGTTAGAGTGCATGGTATGCATTTGTCTATAATTTCGAATCGTGGTGCTCAATTCACTTCTCACTTTTGGAGGTCTTTCCAAAGAGGTGTTGGTACCAAGATTAAGCTTGGCACACCTTTTCATCCTCAAATGGATGGTCAATCCAAGAGGACTATCAAAACTCTTGACCATATGCTTAGAGCTTGTGTTTTGAAGTTTAAGGGTAGTTGAGATGAACATCTTCCACTCATTGAGTTCACTTACAACAATAGCTACCACTTAAGAATTGTTATGGCTCCTTTTGAAGCTCTTTATGGTAGGCATTGTAGATCCCCGATTGGGTAGTTTGAAGTTGGGGAAATGGCTTTGATAGGTCTCGGGTTTGGTCAAGGAGCCTTGGAGAAGGTCAGGTTGATTAGGGAGAGATTGAAAATAGTCCAAAGTAGACAAAAGTCCAACTCTGATGTAAGGAGAAGAGATCTTGAGTTTAAGGATGGTGATTAGATTTACTTATTCACCAATGAAGGGTGTGGTCCAGTTTGGTAAGAAGGGGAAATTAAGCCCAAGGTTTGTGGGTCCTTATAAATTTTGTGGAGTGTATGTAAGGTTGCATATGAGTTGGACTTGCCTATGGAAATGAACATGGTTCATCCGGTCTTCCATGTATCCATGTTGAGAAAATGAGGGGGTGACCCAAGTGCTATAGTGCCATTGGATGTTGTGTGTGTTGTAGAAGATAATTTGATCTATGAAGAGTTCTGGTGGAGATTTTGGATAGACAAGTGAGGAGGTTGAGAAACAAAGCTATAACTTCCGTCAAGGTCCTTTGAAGGAACCAATAAGTTGAAAGTGCCACCTGGGAAGCCAAGGCGGACATGAGAAAGCGATATCTTTACCTCTTCTACTCTACTCAAGATGAAGGTACTAATTAAGTCCCCTAAATGATTTCTAGTCTTAAGTTTCAGCCCTTATGTCATTTTGCATGCATTCATGTTTATGTTGACACGTTTATGGTGATTTTTGACATTCATGTTGAGATTTTTGAAAATGATGTTTAAGTGCATTTGTTGCATTCATATCAGGCTGAACTATTCATGATTACTTCTCTTATGTATGCTTATTTGGCATTCAGGAACGATTGTTCCCGGGGGAGGGGGGGAGATATTGAAAGGCCCCAAAAACGCCCCAAAAAATATGCTTCGGGAATGCCTATTATCGTGATTTCCATATTTCTCAAAATTCGTGAGTTATATCGAAAATCCAACTTCATATTCTAGATCAAGGGGAAAAATTGAATGGGAAATGGGTATAACCTTGATTTTAGAGGACCCATAGCAAAAAATAATTTCACAAAAATTTGATTTCTTAGTGGCCATCTGTGCCCTGGCCACGACGCATCAAGGGTGCGGATCAGTGTTGAAGGACCCTTCGCGATGGGTCCGCATCGCACCAGTGATGTAGACAAGTGCAGTTTTTCCTATGTTTTTCTATTTCAGCCTCAGGGCATTGGCGTCATAGCCCCATGCCCACTTATGCATGAAAACACCTATACTTAGCAATTTTTCAACTTTATATCACTCAAGATCCTCTCAAAAACCTCTTCAAGACTTAACCAAATATCTTTCAAGGATCTCAAAGCTAACTTTGGAACTTAAGGATTCTTTTCAAGCTCCAAGTTCTCTTCAAGCTTAATTCAAGAAAACCCAAGATTGAGGTATGTGGGTTTCATCCATTGGGTCCTTTCACCCATGGAGCCC
>JAOTQR010085878.1:0-26516 GCA_025774065.1 Solanum ossicruentum
TTATGCCTATTGCCTATCGTTATGCATTTTGGATTATGATGCTTATCTCATGTTACATTGCATCCTATATACTTAGTACATTCAAACATACTGATGCATACTCTTGCCTACATGATATCACCATGTAGGAATCGGTGCCCAAGTTGATTATCCTCCTACACGTGGCTAGTCGGTGCTATTCCAAGCTTGTTGGTGAGTCCTCCATGTCGAGGACCTTAGTCTATGATTGCTATTATCTATGTATTGTGTTCCCCATGGTTCGTTGAGTCTATTACCCTAGACAACTTAACTGTAAATGGGAATTCACATGCAGGGCAGTAACTTAGGTTCTTCCAACCCTCTTGTGAAGGTGAATGTCAAATTACACCATGGCGCTCGATCAACAACCATGGTGTACCAAATAATCATTACCTATTGTCCCAGTCAACCTCCCCTTTATTAGGTTTGGTTGATTGTATGAGAACACATCTATCGAATCCTATCGTCTACTTCCCTTTTCCTATTCGTCACTACCTTGGTCGTGATTATGATAGTAGGCGGGGTTTGGTGTTGGCCACCACCAAACATCAATCAAAATGAAGGGAATTAAACAATAAGTGCAAAACCCCAATCATAAAAATGTAAAAAGCCTAGGTTATTTTAAGTCAAATACCCATGGTTCCCACAACCCCAAGTTGTGGGTGCTTAATTACTCATGACTAAGACAAAACCAACAATAATGCAAATAAATGCCATACTTGAGAGTTTACCCCAAAGCAATGAAGGATAGAATCACCAAAAATTGCAAACCACAAGCTTTGATAAATGGGGAATGAATACAATTTGTGTCCTGCAATCCCCAAAAGTGGGTTTTCCAATAAAAAGATAAAAAATTACTCTAAATCCTAAAGATATCCTAGAGAGTATCAAAGTGTTCTTTTTTCTAGATTCACATCTCTCTTCCTCTAAACCCTAACATAAAGAATTTATAGTATTTACAAACTTAATCCTACAAATAATACAGAAAAGATAGTTGGCAGCAGGTACGTCGTAAAGGTACGACCCGTAGCGTGACCCACGAGTCGTAGTCGGGGTCTCGTATCAGGCACTTTGCATTATGGACTTGACTGTTATGACCCACTGGTACACATTATTTCTTGAGTTATGACCTACTGGTACACATTATTTCTTAGGCTATAACTCGTATGCTCCTCTCGCAGTCCAGGCCTTCAGTTTGTGGTCCAAAATTTTGTCTCTCAGTTTCTTGCTATGAGTCCACCTATACGAGTCGTAGTAAGACTTATGACTCGTAAAGTTGCCTCGTTGGGCTGATCTCCACTTAGCAGATTTCTGATTTTTTCTCTCTGTTTCTTACTACCAGATCACCCTACGACTCGTAGCTTGGGCTACGACTCGTAAGAGGGCTCGTATATCCTGCACTTCGACAAAATCTACAATTTACTTCCAAAATCATGCCAACCTATCTTTTCAGCAATAACAATACAAAAGCACATAAAAACCATAAAAAGTCGCATTAAGAACTCACAAAATCCCTTGTTTTGGGCATCAAATGTGTTTTATTTTGACAATATATCAGTGCTAATCATGTTATTCCATATCATGATTCTTGCCTCAACAATGATTACGCATACACAACTATGGTTGTGGGAACCATGAAGAACTAACAAGGTAAACTGGATAATCTATAATACTTGGAAAGTGTGCATGCATGTTTTAATTAGTTTTCTTCATTTTGATTGTTTTCTAATGGTGGCCAAAGATAGAACTTGCCTAATTATTACTGACTAGAACAAGGTAGTAATAAATGGGAAAAGAGATTTATTAACAAGATTCGATTAATTTTTTATCGTCTAATCAACCAAACTAGATCAAGGGGAGGTTGTATTAGGACAATAGGTAAGGGTTAGTAATGTCACACTATGGGGATAGATCAAATCACGTAGTGAAATTTACCTCTCGCCTGGATTAAATTATTTAGTAAACTTAACTTATCGTTATGCATGCTATACACTAGAAACAATTACGGTCATATTGTAATACCAAGTAAGGAAATCTTGGGGAACATAATACCCTAGTTATTCTTCTCACTGGTTTCACAACACTTGCTCTAGTTTAGGTTTACTTTCTGCAAACTACAAACCCCTCCCCTTTTCAGGAGATAAGTAGGTCAATTCACTCGACTTACTTGAAATTACTGAATCTACCATATTTCCTGTGGGATTCGACCCTAACCTTGGGTAAGTTATATATCTTGACAACAACCACTTTTTTTTTTAATGAGGAACAAACCTATGCCAAAGGATCCCTACCCCTTTGGACGGTAAGGGGTTAGTCACACACCCCCAAGCCTTATTATAGATAGTGAAAGAAAAGATACACAGATGGGGGCATAACCTAACATCCAACCTATGATGGTACACAAATCGGCCAACTTACTAAAGTCTGCCAATTTGTCCCTAATTCTAAAAAAGCGAAAACTTAGATAAAATAACTTAAGGAGAGGACTCCTTATGACACATGACATCTAAGAAAGCAAGTAAATTAGGGAGACTGCCACTTTACATAATAAAAGGAAGAATAAAACCTAAAAATAAATCTAGGAATAACATACTACTCCCAGATTCCAAAACACAAGTGACCAAGAGACATCATGGTCGAAACAAGTTGAAACCACCAACATCTATGGTGGTTCTTTGATCCTTTTCAATTTTTTCCTTCAAAATGGCATCAAATCCATTTTGTCAAGCCAGTTGTAAGCTTTAGCATCCTTTGGTAAGTGTTAAACACAAAAAAGACTTGAGGAACAACAAGTGAATGGTTGAACTTGGCCAAAACATTAACAATATAGTTTGCCTCCCTATATGAATGTTACACCTAAATTCTTGAAGCTGAGAAGTATACACCTGCATCATAGACATAGCCTGATTGATGTACGATGGGGGTTTGGACTGGTATGTCACCCTTTTATATAGAAAATTAGAATCGACCTCCAAAACAACCTTGTTATAACCCAGTTGAATGCACCAAGCAATACCAAACACTGTAGCTTCCATCTCAACTCGATTGTTTGATCCTTCCCCTAAAAGAGTAGCATAAGCAAACAATAGCTCACCCTGACTATTCCTTATGATCCCACCACCCCCTATAATACTTGGATTATGAAGAGAATTCCCATCTGAGTTCAGCTTTACCCACAGATCAGGAGGTTTACTCTAAAGCACAAGATTGATCTTTACTTCATGCACACATCTTTCAGCGAGTAAAATGAGTTCCCTCCTATTACAAGGCCACTGGATATGTAGGAACACGCAGATGACGCAGAGATTAACCTCCTTGATCAACAAGTACTTAACTCTTGCTAGATTAGAATACTTGCTAGCATATTTACTTCCACACCCGTTCTTCCATAAATTCCAATAAACAAAGATGGGAACTGCATGTAAAAGTAAGTTTGAGTTGCATAGTTATACTCAGATTCCAACCACCTAATTATATAATGATGTAAGGGCAAATTAGCATAGTCTATGCCACATAAACTAGAAAAATACTTCCATAGATTCATAGCGAAATTGCCATTCAGAATAATGTGCTCAATTATATCATACTTGTCCTATAACAGCAGTAACATTCCTGAGGGTCATACCCAAAACTGCTAAGCTTCTCATTAGTAGCTAATTTCCTTCTCAATTCCCTCCACAATAAAAAAGCACATTTAAAAGGAATATTCCTATGCCAAGTGAGTTTATTCATATTAGTTTTGAACTATGTGCTCCCTGATGATGTTCCAAGCAGAAGAAGTAGTAAAGTTTCCATCAATATTCAACTTCCACATGGTCTAATATTGGACTCCCTGCTGTAGTTGTAATTAGGATTCTAAGATAGTTGGTACATGTTGAGGAGGTGATAGATTAGTGGCCATATCTATATCCCATTCACCATTCTAAATAAAGTTGGCCATAGTAGAGTTGTTAAACTTGTTACTCACATTACTGTAATTAGATAAAGGCCCGAACCTCAACCAGTCATACCACCAAAAGGAACAATTGCCTAAATTGAGTTTCCAGTGAATATTAGATTCAACTTTATGCTTGTTCTGCATCATACACTTCCACACTAGGGATTCATTAGTGTCTAATTTTTTACACATAGGATTAGACCTTTGACAATACTTTCCTCTTAAGAAAGCAACCTAGAAAGTAGTCTTAGATCTAAAAGTCCACTAGTGTTTATAGTGGAATGATTTGCAAACATCAGTAACCATTCTCACCCCTATGCCTCCTTCATCATAAGGAATGCTAAGGTTTATCCAAGAAGACCAGTGGTACTTCTTTGTTTACTCAAACCAACCCCAGAAAAAGTACGCAAACAAACTCTGAATATGCTTCAGTGTAGTAGAAGGAGGGGATATAGCTGGCAATAAGTGTATTGGAAGAGATTGTAGCTCATGCTTGACCAAAGTTGCTTTGCCACTAAAACTCAGGATCCTGGACTGCCACCCTGAGATTCTAGCCACCACTTTGGAAACCATATCAGAAAAACAAATTACTCTTTGTCTTCCAATGTAGATAAGACAACCTAAATAGGTAAATGGATCCTTTTTCTGCACAAAAACAGTGATCCTCTTCACTCTTTCAGCAGTACTTTTGAAAGCATTCACAGGGATTATGAAGTAACCCTTTCTTTTATTAATAAGTTGGCCTGACACATTCTCATAAGTAGATAACATTTTCATAATCACTTTAAGGGATTTACTTATCCCAGATGTGAAAATGATAATGTCATCAGCAAAGCTCAGATGATTGATTTGGGGACTTTTCTTTTCCATGTAGAAACAATGAAAATTGGTATTATGATACAACCCATTAAGCAACCTGGAAAGGACTTCAGCACCAATGATAAAAAGAGCAAGGGACAAGGGATCACCTTGTTTTAAACCTCTAATAGAGTGAAACAATCCATATCTAGCCCAATTAATAATAATGGAATACCCGTTGTTGGACATGATCCTCTATACCATATTAATAAACATCTCCGCAAATCCCATTCTCCTCAAAACCAAATAAATGTAAGACCAAAAAACCCTGTCATAGGCTTTAGTCATGAAAAACTTTATCACAACATTACTACCTAGACAGGCTTCTTATTTGATGATTAATTTCCTGAACAAGCATGATGTTCTATAAGATGCTTCTACCTTTCATAAATCCTGATTGATTCAAGAAAATTGGGCCAGGTAGAATGGGAGCTAATCTGAGACATAACAGTTTGGATATAACTTTGTTGACAAAATTACTTAAACTGATGGGTCTATATTATGATAACTTGTTGGGATGCTGATCTTAGGAAGCAAAATCAAGCATGCATGAGTGAAATAATTTGGAAGAAGCTGACCACAGGAAAAGGGTCAAACCAAAACCAATAATTCCTAATTGATAATGCTCCAGCAAGCCTAAAAGAACCTACCATTCAACCTATCTAGCCCTGTTGCTAAATGTGGACTTAAAGAGAAAATAACTTGTTTCACCTCATCAAGATCTGTCATTCTTTGCAGTACCTTATTCTATTCCTGAGTGATTATGCCAGGGATATAATTGAGCACTTCTTCTTTAATAAGCTTGTTCTCACCAGTAAACATCTATTGGAAATGTCTGCAAGTAGCATCATCTATTTCATCACCCCCTGAATCCATTCCCCTTCACCATTTGTACTTGGTGGATAAAAAGCTTTCTTTTTCTCCCCTTAATAAAGTATGAAAATGTTTGGTGTTGAAATCCCCCTCCTTAAACCAATGTAACTGAGACTTTTGTTTGAGAACAAACTCCTCCTATTTCAAAACCCTGATATACTTAGCATTTAGTCAGTGAAGAGTGATTCTATTCTAATCAGTATTATTTCTAATCAACTCATCCTTACCAGTTCTAATCCTCTCCTGATGATCCTTCACCTTAGCATGAATATCCCTAAAGTGACATCTAGACCATTTACTAAGGGTGTTAGATAATATCTACAATTTCTGATGGAATAACTACATGGCATTTCAATTGACAGGTCTCTCCCAACAACTTTTCACAATGTCTATGAACTCAGGTTGATCTGCCCAACGGTTTAAGAATCTGAAATATTTAACCACATTATCAGCTCTAGTAGACATCTCTATCAATAAGGGACAATAGTCAGAACCCACAGAGGAGAGGTGGGTGATAGTGGTGAGAGGCATGACTTCCAACCACTTTTCATTAACCATGGCCCTATCTAGTCTCTTCCAAATCCTAAAGAAGGGGCCCCTATGATTACACCACGTATATTTAGGCAAATCCTCAAGTATATAAGTCCACAACCTTCAATAACATAAATAAACTTTAAACTTTTCTTCATGTTATAAGGAATGTCATCTTTTGTCTCCTCAGTAGCAGTAATAACATTGGAATCACCTACAGAATAGCAGGGAATATCACTGTGGCTATTAGACAACTATAGCAACAAATCCCACAATGGTTTTCTGAGTTGATCACTATACCTAGCAAAAACAAAAATAGTGATGAACTTGTGAGGAAGCTGAGCATGTTGGATTTCACAAGTGACTTGTTGTTCATTATTTTCAAGCACCTTACAGTTCATATCATTACCCCAAAACACCCAAATCTTACCATTTGAATTACACACTGCCTGTTCTATAGACTACTAGTTCTTATAACTCAACAAATGAGAGTTATTGGCAAAAGGTTCCAGAATAACAATAATAGAGAGGTGGTGAATAATTTTGAGAGATTGAATCCTTTCCATTGTTCCTTGGGTATTAAATAGCCCTAGCATTCCAAATGATTGTATTAATCATTGGGATGACTTGGAGGTAAAGAGCCTAGTTTTGGGCCTGCCTGAGGTGGCAGGATGTTTGATGTTGGTCTTCTTGCCTTGTCCCTTGGTCTGGTTCATTACCCTGGGAGATAGCCCCTGCTCTTTAGAAACTTGCTGAATTTCTTCGTGCAAATCAACTTCATAGGAAGGGCTAAAGGCCCTAATCGGGTGCTCACTCAAATCATCATCCCCTTTTCATCATTTAGTGGCAGGCTGTCTTTATCAACTTCATCTTCAAATTGGACAACAACATATTCATCATTGTCCTTTTCTGAACTATTAGGCAAAATATGATCTGAATTGAGGGTTCATAAGTTGTTAAACCTCTGGAGGTTCCCCAATAAAAGAAGTGTTAAGTTGAACTCCAAGAGGAGTAATAACCATGGGCTTATAGTCCTCCACCAAAATGAATTTCTTGTAGATTTCAGCTTGCTGGTTGTCCTTTGTCTCTCAAGTATTCACCTTAACAGTCAATGGAAAATTATCAACCACCTAAGACTTTGCAAGTTTTTCCTTCAATGCATATCTTCTTTTGTTGTTGGACTTATTCTTGCTTTTAGTACCACTAAAACTAGCAATAGACCCCAAATCTTTGGCCATACCCCTTTTCTGATGGTTTTGATAAGTCTTGGAATTTTGGACTGAAACTGGATCTTCTTTACTTTTCTGCTAATCTCTCACAATGGTGGCAGTAGTATGATGATCCCCATGCAAAGAACGAGACATAGCCCCCCATCTGATCCCCTTCCAGCAAGTTAATAGGTTCTTTCGGCCTCACCAACCTCTTTCCATTAGTTACAACAACAGAGTCAACAATAATCACAAGGGGAGTTTAGGAATGCAGTACAATATCATCATTGTTCCTGGGGAGCAACAGGGTGGGGAATTGATCCTTAACACAAGGATCAACATCCTTCTCAAGGGATGCTATGTCAATACTTGGGTCATAGTAGGTTGTTGCTGAGATGGTGCTTCTTCTCCATTATGCTGATTAGTGTGCACTGTATGATCATTTCTTCTTTTGCTTGATTTCTTCTTCTGCACTTTCCATTGGTCCTCTCTTAGAGTAGTTTTCTTGTTAGTCTGTTGAGCATGTTGTTGGACCCCTTGTTTTTGACCAATATTATTTTTTGTCCCCAATTCCTATACAAACTTAGCATTAGTTTCTTCTTCTTTTCTTCTTTTAGCTTCATCTTCCCTTTTTTTTGATCATACAATTTGCAACAGTATGCCCCTGGTGCCTGCAATGAAAGCAACAATCAGAAATGTCTTCATATCTAGATCAGTTGCCATTTGCCAATAGAGATGTACTCCTCATCAAAGCCAAACCACACATGATGATGCCTCTCCTTGGTGATGTCCATTTACACCCTACTTTAGCAACATTACCCATGGTCTTCTAAATAGAAGAAGAATCTGGGTATAAGGCCTTACCAATAGGGGTCGCTTCTTCAGGTTTGGTAGTAGAGGTCCATAATTATAGCCTCATCAATTGTCCCTCTATATACATCTTCTATTTGGTCCAGATAGTAATGTGGTCAGCTTCATTATCAAGATCAATATAGATGTGCCTGGAGTTAAAGTGACCTATTTTCACTCCATCAATGTTATGTCTGGGCAATAAAGCTTCTTTTGATAACATCCATCCTTGACATGGTATTGGAGAACTTACCAACCAAAGTTTATCTACACCTGCCAGCTAACTTAGCCATAAACTCTTCCTTTTTGAAAATAACAGTTGAGTGACCCTGCTTTGTTGTTATCGTAGGAGGTGAGATGGAAATAGACACTTCATTCCTAGCTTGGTTCATCCTAAGGTTAGTAGTAAAGGATTGAATCACAATAGTGGGAGAAGGCTCACTAGGCTATTTGTTAGCTTTAACATTCACAAGATTGCTCTTAGCCATTTCATCTTTGTTACTCTCTCTATCATTAGAAGGGGTATCCCTATGCTTATTGGTATGAACAATATCAAAATTAGATGAGATTCTAAGGGCCACAGACCGATTAGGTACTTGGCTAGTGTGAACTTGTCTAGAATAGTTCCTTTTCTTCACCTCCTGATTATTAGCAGCATTTGAACTAGGCATAACAATAGATGTACCATTAGCAACCTGAGCAAGAGTTTTTGAACAAGGAAAATTACTAGAATTCCAAGCATGATTATTAGGATCCTTCGTGCCAACCACCTGCCCTATTTTCAAATTTGTTTTAGCTTTCTGTTCCATAATTTCCTGCTGATGAACACTTCCCCCAACCATAGAAGAATTGACAACCTTTCTTACCATGTAATTGCTAAGAACCTTGATCACCCTTCAGACCTTGAATATGATCCTTAGAATTTGTGGCATCTAAAAGGTGCTCATCAGGATCAATCAACTAAATAAGCCTTTTATCAACATTAACCTCACCAAGGGGGTCAAATCATTAAGGTGTTGATTAATATAGACTTTTGACCCAGTAATGACATCTACTACAAATTCTAGGCCCGGGAAAACCTAATATTGAAATGAGACAAAATTGGATCATTAATTTTTAGGGCTTACTGAGAGATCCACCATGTTCCAAGGATTCGAAAGACATATATCTTGACCCATAAATTTTGCCGGAGCTCTATCCCCGTCGCCAGAAATATCTGTACTGTCTATCCCACCAGTAGAATTGGCCCTAAAAACTCCTATAGGTGCCATAACATCTAGCGAATCGATTCTGGTCGGTGCTAGTAACAAAACTCCTTGGAAGTAGGTCGAGTCTAAAGGCGCACCTGTGGCGATTTAGGGGCGATTGTCGCAAAATTCGCTTGATCAGAACTAGAGATTGACATGATAGACTGAGCTGAATTTTTTTTACCATAGGTAGATCCTTAGATGTGGAACCATCTCTACCCCTTGGAACTACGCGAATATATCCCAAATTAATAAGGGAAATAATTTCGCAAGCCCTTGGCAATTCTACTTCTAAAAGCGTTACGGTGATTGCTTGACTGAGGTGCGATTTTCCAAAGCTGAGGGATGAATCTATGCGTGTGTAATATTGGGGAAGATACACCATGTCAAGGTGCACCTGGGGAACTTGGTTTGATGGCCTTTCACTCTACGGAGATGGCTCATGCGCCATTCCTGTGAGGCTGGCAGTGTAGTTTTTCTATAGAGCATTTTAGAGAGAGAATACTGCTAGACTAGTCTAATTTGAGCGATTCGGGAGTTAATCCTTATTTTCCTCATTTTACATTTTTTTGTTGTTTTTAATTTGTTTCAATGTGCAAATGTAGTGTATGCATTATACTCAAAGTTGAGGCAGACTTTGTTTGACCCTAAGATCCAGAAGACGCTGAGAAGAATGGCCCAAAATAATGCGAACAGTGCTGCAAATGATGTAGTGAATGTGGAACTAAACCAAAACAATTATAATAACCCACCTCTACTTGAGGATGTTAATCCACCACCATAGGATTGTCAAGCCACGGCTCACATATGAAATCAA
The DNA here is from genome assembly GCA_025774065.1 of Solanum ossicruentum. Classification (NCBI taxonomy): domain Eukaryota; kingdom Viridiplantae; phylum Streptophyta; class Magnoliopsida; order Solanales; family Solanaceae; genus Solanum; species Solanum ossicruentum. The sequence goes on from JAOTQR010085878.1 coordinate 10,339, forward strand.
TATCAGCTTGATCCTATGTGATTGATGTCACTGGAGCTATTGTGTTACCTTCACTACCAGATGACACAAATGAATTATTTCGAATTAGTTACTTCAAATTCTATAGAATCGTGGATTGTTCGCAGGTCTGCCATAAGAGAATCCGCATTACTATCTACACAATATTGCTCTCATGTGTAAGAGCATGATGGAAAGTCAAAACCTATCTATGGATACCATTGGGCTCCGTGTCTTCCCATTATCTCTAACAGACAATGCAATGTTGTGATTATCTGTGCTCCCATAGAGTTGAATCACCAGTTAGGTAGAATTGTAGAAGGCCTTTTTGGAGAGGTTCTCTCTGAGGTCAAAGAAGCTGAAATTGAAGGACCAGATCAACAACTTCAAGTAATTTCCTAGTGGTTCGATCAACACCATGTGGGAAAGGTTCACAAAGTGATTGAGGAGTATCCATGACCACAAGATCATGGATGACGCCAAGTTGTTGCTGACACCATCATGGGAGGCTTGTTTCCAAATCATCCAGTTTTGGTGATTGCTGATAGACTTGAGAAACTGGTCAAGACAAATCATGCATAGGGGCCAAGAGATAAATCAACAACTAAGAGCTCATTTGTAGCTAGTACTAGTTTTGTGCAAGCAAAGATAAATGAGGATATGATGTAAGAGCTTTCTTGAATTAGTACCAATGTACAGTTATTGACGAAGAAAAATCAAGAACATGTGAATGCAGTTGCTCATCATCCTTCATGAGCACCCATGTACGAGGAGCCATACTATGAGGAGGACACTTGCTTCATCACTAATCAGATGGTGGGTTTTCGGACTAACGTTCTATGGTCCAATCAGGACTATTGGCTCTAAGGTCGTGGAAACCAAGGTTGGACTTCAATAGCGCTGGCACTTTCAGAGACAGCAATTGAGGAGCCTACTATGACAGGACTAGGGGAAAGGTGAAATTCCCCAAAAATGTGCTTCGAAAATGCCTATAGCCAAAATTTTTATATATCTCAAAATCTGTGCGTGATTTTCAAATTTGACTTAATATTCTTGATTAGGGGACAAAAGTAAGTGAGGAATGAGTATAACCCAGATTTTAGAAGATCCATAGCAAAAAATAGTTTTCATAATTTTTTTCGAAAACAGTAGCTGTGAGCGATGGCTCCACAATACGAACCTATCACGGAGCAGTGTTAGTTTTTCCTTATTTTCATTATTTTGTCCAAGGGAATTGGGGTCATATCCCCATGCCCACTTATGCGTGAAAACACCTATACTTAGCCAATTTTCAACTCTATATCACTCAAAAACCCTCTCTAAAACCTCTCTAACACTTTATCAAAATTTCCATTCAGATTTCAAGCCTAACTTTGGAACTCAAGGATTCTCTTCAAGCTTCAAGTTCTCTTCAAACTCATCCCAAGAATACCCAAGCTTGAGGTTTGTGGGTTTCATCCATTGGGTCCTTTCAACTATGGAGCCCAATCTTCCTTTTTATGAAAATTGCATGTTTTCAAGTTGTATTACATATGGGTGTCTCTGATTATGAATTATGAGAATGTATCATGTTGGGGTTTTATAAAATTTTGATTGATTATGCATAACTATCTATTTCAAGCTTATACTGTGAATTGATTTTGTCTATTGAGACTTTGCATGTTTTGAGCTATGAAACTATGATCTATTATGAGATTGATGATGGATTTCAAGGTACCCTACATGAGGGTTTTACTACATGTTGGTGGGTTGAGTTACATTAAGTTTTCTCATCTTATTTCACTCTTGAATTGCATGATTTTGAACTAGTATCATGGATCCACCAAGTGTTTGATAAAATGTCATGTCAAGAATTCTCAAGTTATTGAAGATCTATTGTGATTTACAAGTCAAGTGACTATATGGTGGTTAATGATTTTCAAGTATGTATTGAATTCATGAAAAATATTTATGATGTTACAAGTATCAAGTGAAGCCCTATTTCATGATTTTTACTTCTTGTGAGCCATTCATATTAAAGCAAGGGTTCATGTATGATTATGATCTAATCTTATGTTTCAAGTTAGGCTCACCATTAGAGGTCAAGAATGTTTAAGATCTACTCATGTCATGTCACCATGTTTCGTACGAGCTATTAGAGTTATGATTATTTCAAGTATTCTGAGGGATTAGACTTAGCACCAATGGATTGGATGTCGGGCTGGACTATCTTCTAGGGTCCATACTCCTTTCCTCAAACTATATGCCAACATAGGATTATGCTTTATCCTTGATATACTAGTGGATCCATTTAGTGTACTTTAGCATGAGATCCACTTCGAAATAGGATGGGTTCTCTTAAGGGGGGTTACTTGTCCGAAATGGGATGGGCTCCCCTAAGGTGGAGTATAGTTTACCATGGCAAGTAGACCAACTCTTTACCGATGAGGGATAGTCATCGAGATTTGAAGTTGTACCTTGCTTGGTCTTACTTTTGTCGGCTAGGGTCTCTTCTCACATATGTATTATGTTCTATGCAAATTGAATGATTTATAAGAATATTTTATTTCAAACATTGGCCATGCATGCCTTATTGAGATCTCACTTATCTATTGCTTATTACTATGCATTTTGACTATATTGGCTTATGTCTTGTTGCATTGCATACTACATACGTAGTACATTCAAACTTACTAACACATACTCTATGCCTATATGATGTTACCATGTAGGGACTAGAGCACCACTTGATCATCCTCCATGTGGCTACTACGATCCTTTGAAGTGACCTTTGGTGAGTCCTCAAGTCCAAGGATACTATATTTATTACTCTTGCTATATTGAGACTTTTTCATGTTAAACACTTGTTATTATGAGGGAGAACCTGGAGAGTGTCTTGGCCCCTGCTCCGTTCCATGTTAGAGGTGTTGTTGGAATAATTGATGTACTTATACTATGATCTTGACTCTTGAATGTTTTATGATTATAAAGATTTCCCTTAGTCCGACTGCTCTTATTTATATCCCTTGTTGTTATTTTGCTTTCGTGATCGATGATATGTGATTGATATGCTAAGAGGCTTGTTAGGGTCCCTTTAGGTTCCCATTCACCGTGTCACGTCTAGGCCCTAGGCGTGGGTCGTGACAAACTTGGTATCAAAGCACTAGGTTGTTAATAGTACTCGAAATCCAACACATCATGTTGATTTGAGTCTTATTCATGGTTGTAAAGCATGCCACAACTATGAATGGGAGGCTATGAGGCGTTTTAGGAAATGTTTCACTTCTTCATGGTCTATATTGTGCTTTAGATATAAATGTAAGGCTTTTTTCCCCTAAAGAATGCTCTTTGCTATTCTAGATCATGCCAATTCTAAGAAGGAGACTAAGGAGAGCCCGTACACCTACGGAGAACCTGGCTCCTCCGGCTCGTCATGGTAGAGGGGTATTCCAAGATAAGTTCCGAGAAGCTATTACAATGTTTGCTCATGCTATGACCAACCAAATCAACTAAAGGGCCCAAGCCCCTCATGCTCCCACTATGGCTTCTAGGGTGAGGGATTTCACTAGAATGAACCCACTGGAGTTTCACGGATCCAAGATGGATGAGGATCCCCAAGAGTTCATAGATAAGGTGTACAAGGTTCTATCCAACATGGGGGTCAATTCAGAGGATAAGGTGGAGTTGGCGACCTACCAACTCAAAGGGGTGACTCAAAGTTAGTTTACACAATGGAAGTTGGAGAAGGGGAATGATGATTCTATCCCTTTGGAAGAGTTCAAAGCCGCATTTCTCAACTGATTCTTTCCTATCGAGCTGCGGGAGGATAAGATGATGGAGTTTATGAACTTTAAGCAAGGTTCCATAAGTGTAAGAGAGTCTATTATTTCTAAAAAGAGTCTACAAAAATTGTCCCATGCTTATCTTGCATAAAATCTTGCCTTGTGATTTTGTTGAACTAGATATGGTGGATTGTGATGTCATTCTTGGAATGGAGTGGTTGCATGCATATTATGTTTCTATTGATTGTAGAACCCATAAGGGTAAATTCCAATTCCCTAATGAGTCCGTCTTTGAGTGGGAAAGTGGTGATGTGGTGGTCAAGGGTAGATTCATTTGTTGTCTTAAAGCCCAAAAGTTGATTTCTAAGGGTTGTCTCTATCATCTTATGAGGGTTAGAGATGTTGAGTCCAAAGTCCTTCCTATTGAGTCAGTTTTGGTGGTTAATGAGTTTCTTGATGTCTTCCCTCATGGGCTTCTCGGTATCCCTCCTGAAAAGGAAATAGATTTTGGTATAGACCTCCTTCATGATACTCAACCCATTTCTATTCCCCCTTACCATTTGGTTCCCACGAAACTGAAGGAGTTGAGGGATCGATTAAGGGATTTGTTGGAAAGGGTTTCATAAGGCCTAGTAAGTCACCTTGAGGTGCACCAGTGTTGTTTGTGAAGAAAAAGGATAGTTCTGTTAGAATGTGCATTGATTACCGGCAACTTAATATAGTCACCATAAAGAACAAGTACCCTCTACCAAGGATTGATGACCTTTTTGATCAACTTCAAGGGGCTAATCACTTTTCTAAGATTGATCTTCTGTCTAGGTATCACCAAGTGAAAGTGAGAGAGTGCGACATTCCCAAGAAGGCTTTCCGGACTAGGTATGGGAATTTTGAGTTTGTGGTTATGTTCTTTGGATTGACTAATATGCTATCTATATTTATGGACCTCATGAATAGGGTCTTTAAATCCTACCTTGACTTATTTGTTGTGGTTTTTATTGATCATATCTTGATTTATTCCTATAGTGAGGAGGAACATATAAATCACTTGAGGGAGGAGAGGTTGTATGCTAAATATGAAAAATGCGAGTTTTGGTTGAAAGAGGTTTCTTTTCTAGGACATATGGTATCATGTGATAGCATTAAGGTGGATCTTAAGTAGATGAAAATGATTAGAAATTTACCTAGACCTTTGACTCCATCAGACATAAAAAGTTTCTTGGGTTTGGCGGGTTAGTTTCGGAGGTTTGTGAATGGTTTCTCTTCTATTGCTTCACTTATGACAAAGTTGACCCAAAAGAAGGCGAAATTTATGTGGATTGATGAATGTGGAAGAGTTTCTAAACTTTGAAAGATAATTTCTCTCCGATCCTATCTTGGCTCTACTGGAATGGTTGGAATGATTTGTTGTATATTGTGATGCCTCAAGTATTAGTTTGGAGTGTGTTTTGATGAAAAGTAGTAAGGTGATAGCACACGTCTCTAGACAATTGAAGGTGAATGAGAAGAATTATCCCACCTGTGATCTTGAATTGGCGGCCGTGGTGTTTGCATTGAAACTTTGGCGTCACTACTTGTATGGGGTTCATGTTGATGTGTTTACCGACCACAAGAGTCTTCAATATGTTTTCACCCAAAAGTATCTTAACTTGAGACAACGAAGGTGGTTAGAGCTCCTTAAAGATTATGATATGAGTGTACGTTATCACCCCAACAAAACTAATATTGTGGTTGATGCTCTAAATAGGGTGTCTATGGATAGTCTAGCTCATGTTAATGATGGTGGCAAAGTGGTAGCTAGAGAGGTACACCGGTTTGCTAGATTGGGGGTTAGGTTGGATGGGGTTGATAATGGGGGTATAGTGGTTGCTGATGGTTCTAAATCTTCTTTGATTTAAGAGGTAAAGGTAAAACAAGCTCTTGACCTCACCTTGCTAGAGTTGAAGTCCTTGGTGAGAGATGGTAAAGTGGAGGTTTTCTCCCAAGGGGGAGATGGTACCCTTAGGTACCAAGGTTGATTGTATGTGCCAAATGTGGATGACTTGAAAGAATTGATCTTGAAGGAGGCCCATAATTCATCCTATTCTATTCACCTAGGTTCTACAAAGATGTATAAAAACCTAAGGGAGGTGTGGTGGGGTGGTATGAAGAGAGGCATTGCCAAGTTCATATCCGGATGTCACAATTGCCGACAAGTAAAAGTCGAACATCAAAGGCCGGGTGGCCTAGCCTGAGTTATAGATATTCCTACTTGGATGTGGGAAGAGATCAACATGGACTTTTTGGTTGTGTTTCCTGAGACTAGGAAACATTTTGACTCTATTTGGGTTGTTATGGATAAAATAACAAAGTTGGCTCACTTTCTACCGGTCAAAACCACTTAAGGTGCCGAAGATTATGCCAAGTTGTACATTTATGAGTTAGATTGCATATGGTTTCCCTGTCTATCATTTTAGATCATGGTGCTCAATTCACTTCTCACTTTTGGAGGTCCTTCCAAAGAGGTCTTGGTACCAAGGTTAAGCTTAACATGACTTTTCATCCTCAAACGGATAGTCACACCGAGAGGACTATCTAAACTCTTGAGGATATGCCTATAGCTTGTCTTTTTGGAATTTAAGGGTAGTTGGGATGAATAATTTTGACTCATTAAGTTTGCTCATAACAGTAGCTACCACTCAAGCAATGGTATGGCTCTCTTTGAAACTTTGTATGGCAGCTATTGTAGATCCTCGGATGGATGGTTTGAAGTGGGGAAAATGGATTTGCTAGGTCAAGATTTGGTCATGAAGGCCATGGAAAAGGTGAGGTTGATAAGGGAAAGACTCAAAACAACCCAAAGTAGACAAAAGTCTTACTCCGATGTAAGGAGAAGGGATCTTGAGTTTAAGGTTGGTGATTGGGTTTTCTTGAAAGTCCAAGCATTAAGGGTGTGGTCCAGTTTAGCAAGAAGGGGAAATCAAGCCCTAGGTTTGTGGGTCCTAATAAAGTTTTGAGGAGAGTGGGTAAGATTTCATATGAGCAAGAGTTACCTATGGAGATGAATATGGCCCATTTGGTCTTCCATGTATCCATGTTGAGGAAGTGTGTGGGTGAACTTTATAGTACCCTTGGATATTATGGGTGTCGTAGGAGATAATTTGACCTATGAGGAGGACCCTGTGGAAATTTTGAATAGACAAGTGAAGAGGTTGAGAAACAAAGATGTAGCTTCCGTCAAGGTCCTATGGAAGAAACAACAAGTTGAAAGTGCCACATGGGAAGCCGAGGCTGACATGAGAAAGCGATATCCATATCTCTTCCACTTTTTTCATGCTAAAGCTACTAATTTAAGTCCCCTTTATGATTTCAAGTCTTAAGTTTCATCCCTCATGTCATTTTGCATGCATTCATGTTCATAGTAACAAGTTTATGATGATTTTTGACATTTGTGTTGAGATTTTTCAAAATGATGTTTAAACTCATTTGTTGCATTCATGTTGGGCTGAAATCTTCATGATTACATCTCTTATGCATCTTCCTTTGACATTCGAGGATGAATGTTCCTAAGGGGGAAGTATTGAAACACCCTAAAAAAGTGCTTTGGAATGCCCATAATCGTAATTTCCAGATATCTTAAAATCTGTGCGTAATTTCAAAAATCCAACTTCATATTCTTAATCAATGGGCAAAATTGAGTAGGAGATGGGTATAATCTGAATTTTCGAAGGCCCATAGTAAAAAAAAATTTCAAAATTTTTTTTGAAAATAGTAGCTATATGCGATGGTTCGCGATGCGGACCCATCATGGTGCAGTGTGAGTTCTTCCTTATTTTCCCTATTTTGACCAAGGGCGTTGGGGTCAAAGTCCCATGCCAACTTATGCATCAAAATGCATATACTTAGTCATTTTTCAACTCTATATCACTCAAAAACCCTCTCTAAAACCTCTCTAACACTTTATCAAAATTTTCATTCAAATTTCAAGAATTTCAAGCCTAACTTTGGAACTCAAGGATTCTCTTCAAGCTCAAAGTTCTCTTCAAGCTTATCTCAAGAAAACCCAAGTTTGAGGTATGTGAGTTTCATCCATTGGTTCCTTTCACCTATGGATCCCAATCTTCCTTTTTCTGAAAATTGAATGTTTCATGTTGTATTACGTATGGGTGTTTCTTTTTATGAAGTATGAGCATGAATTATGTTGGGATTTTATGAAATGTTCATTTATTATGTATAACTATCTATTTCAAGCTTATACCATGAATTGATTTTGTATATTGAGACTATGCATGATGTAGATACTAGAGATGCTCGTGATGAGGACAGGGTGAGTGATGCAGCGGTGGCACCACAGAAGTTGAAATCGCTTCCTAGACCTCCCCTTCTTTTCCCTCAAAGACTCAAAAATAAGGAGGAAGAAGGTAAATTCCGCACTTTATCTCCATATGAAATAACTCTCCGTCAACATTCATCTCAGTGAAGCATTGGAGAAGATGCATGGGTATGCAAAGTTCACAAAGGACTTGGTCACAAAAAAGCGGACTGTGAGCCAAGAGCTCTCCCAAGAGCTTCAACATTGCAGTGTAATAGCAAAAAGGTCCTTAGTGCAGAAGCGAGAAGGTCCCGAAGCTTTCACCATGCCCTGCACCATTGGAGATGTTGAGTTTGTGAGGGCATTATATCATCTAGGTGCCAGCATCAATCTGATGCCTCTTGCGGTGTTCAAGAAGCTAGGTTTGGGAGCCCCTACCCTGACGAGTATGCAATTGTTGATGGTAGACATAATGGTAAATAAGAATGTGGGGATACTATATGACATCCTTGTCAAAGTGGATAAATTCATATTCCCTACAAACTTTGTGATCCTTGCTCGTAAAGTCAACTTTGAAGTCTCAATCATCTTAGGAAGGCTCCTTGGCAAGGCCTTTCCTAGCCACTGGGCGAGCACTAGTGGATATGGAATCAAGACAACTCAAGTTTCAATTGAATGATGAAGAAGTTGTCTTCAACATCAGTCAGTCAATGAAGAGGCCCAATGACTTGAATATGGAAGTTTGGGCACTTGGTGAATTTTGAGTAACAAGTTGTCTAAGTCATTTTGTGACAATGTGACAATAAGTCAGGCGCTACTTGAGAGGCAATCCAAAATATTTCATGTGATAGTAGTAGTTTTGTTTTATTTTTAACCTTTTAGACTTATAAGTAGTTTAATTTTAGCATTTTTGTTATAATTTTTGGACTTTGGACTAATGACATATAAGATAGAAATGTGTTTATTGAAAGGTGTGCAGGTACATGACCAAGTCAGCCATCTAGGGCTGAATAAGCACCAAAAAGTTCTTCTACGATCAGTTCTACTAGCAATGGTTCATACCACAACCCATACACTAACTCATAGAACACTTCCAGTGAGTAGAAGTAGTGTGCACTCCAGTTCACGAGCCAACTTTATGGTCATAGATAAAACTATAGGCCACGAATGGGGCTCATGGACCTCAGGTAGATCTCCTAAAATTGTCTAAGTGTTGGGGCCTTCTACGACCCAATCTACAAGACGTATGTCCATCTACAACCCATAGATGGGTCCGTGAAGGCAATTTCCCAGATTAGGGCTTTGGCATTCCACGAGACCAGGTTCAACAGACCGTAGAAATTTCTACGGCCCGTAGTTAAGGTTTCGTAGGGCTTGGGCCCAACTTCCGCATGACTTGATCAATATATTAAAAGAGAGGTAAATTAATTTACCCCTTATTCTCACAAAAATTCCCAAAAATACCCCGAACCATTCTCCAACCCTACTACTCCAACCACCATCCATTTTTTCAATGACTTTCTGATGATACTTTGGCGCTTGAGATTTTGGCCACTCAGGTTATCTCTTTTAAGTTTTTCAGTCTTGTGATAAGTAAGTTCTTGGCTCTAATTTTCTTGTATTGCCAAAATTGATATCATTAGATTAGAATTATTGATGGGTACGCTGTTTCGATTTTAATGTGTTCTAATTATGTGTTGCCCTTGTATGTGATATATCATGTGTTTAACCTTGATTAAGTAGTTGTAATTACTTTGAATGATGTAAATGCCAGGATGTGTATGTGTCCAAGTCATGTTTGAATGCTGTTACGTGAAAATCATGTAGTCACATGTCACTAGAAGTACATAGAAACCATTATTTGAAAAACAACATATGATTGCATGTATCTGCATAATTTATAATTATGAATCAGTTGTTGGAATGCGGTGTGAATGTATAACATGAAATTTGATGGGGGTAGTGTATAATCATCATATGTGGGGCATTGGGTAATTTGTTAGGATTATGTAGGTGCATAAATAATCTTGCTACGGTGCTAAATATAAATATTGTGGTCTGTTCATCTCATTTTGGGACCCGTTTGATGGGCTTAAAAAACCTAAGCCACTGGAATCTTCACACGAAGAGCGTCTTCTACGATCCGTGGAATAGTCCATGAGTCGTAGCTACCCCTCGTGAGAAGATCTAGTAGCCTGGGGTTTCTAAGACTCCATCAGATGAGGCATTCTATGGGTTGTAGTTTAGTCTATGGCTCGTAGACAAGTCTTGCAGGGTGATGCCTGTAAAAGTTCAAGCTTGGAATTACATTTGCGACTCAAGCTATGACTCGTAGAATATTTTACGAGTCATACCTGGTCTCATAGATGCAGTTCAAGTAACTAAGTTGACTATACACTACCATCTCTGAAGGGATTTTATGGCTTGTAGTTTTGACTATGGCTCGTAAACGTGCCTTCATAGATTCTTCTGTCACCAGTGCTGATGATTTATTTCTTTTCATTCCTATACTTGTGGGGCTAATCATGACATTAAATATGTGCATTTTAGGTACCATGGCCCCAAAAGCAAGGAATAGTGAGATACAAGCCATGCAGCGACGATTGCGAGATGTGTCCTCGGATGCATAGGGAAACTTTGAGGCTAGTGGATCTTTAAAGGACCTTGGTGTAAAGCTTGATGTTGGCACCAAGTGACCATAGACACGAGCTACTGCTAGATAGATAGAGCAGCCCCAAACTCAGGCCATCGTTGTCTTCCTTCCCCAATATGACGAGGGAAGTGACAAGGGGAGCAGTTCGATACAATGACTCCCTCCTGAAAGAGATCCAACTTCGAATATGGAGAGGAGTTGAAATATGAGTCTTCATCAGTACTTCGAGCACCATCCTCACTTACGGATGCATTATTTAACTGGTGGTGTATACGGGGCATGCAACAGATCTATTGAGATGACGTATAACAGGATGTGTGAGGTCGACCAGCCTTCTCCATATTTGAGGAACCCTGGATCATTACCTCAAAGCTATACATTATCGTCGAACTACATGATACCATTGCCCTATACAAAATCCATTTTTTGGTAGCAACGTCAAGGAAGTACTCCCAATAGTTCAAAAGTTCATTGCATTTTACGCCGTAACCATCCTAGAGTCTCTCCCTAAATGAAAGATGATGTGTTGTTAAAATACTGCACATTTGATGCTTAAAATATAGGATTTTGTGTGTTCTCAATGCGGCATTTAAGGTTTTTATGTGTTTTTGTGTTTAGTTCTACAGAAAAATAGGTTGGCATGACTTTGCGGTAAAATTGCAGAATTTTCTGGTTTTTGGTGACTTACGAGAGCCTCTATGTATCGTAGAGCATTCTATGAGTCCTAAAGAAGGTTCCTTGACAAAGTCCAGTGAAGTATGATTTCTGAAGTTCAGTTATACAAGACATCTATACAAGTCATAGATCACTCTTTGAATCGTATAGAGAGGTTTTGTGAAGGTTTGTAGTGAAGGACCAGTTGATGCAGATAAAGTCTACAAGAGTGCAATACGAGTCGTGAATCAGTCTATGACTCATACAGTTGATTCATGACATTGAAGTTCAAGATTCAAGAAGCTAAATATGAGACCCCAATTACGACTCACATATCACTTTACGAGTCGTAAGGACCTTTCGTAGAAAGTCACTGACCAATTTTTTTATTTTTTATGACTTAATTGTAAATACTATAAATAGTACTTTTAGGTTATTTTTCACGGGAGTATAGTAGAGAACGTTATTTCATTAGAAAGTACTTTTATGGTTTTGTACTTGGAGACCTCAATTTTGGAGGAGAAGACACTTGTTAATTAATTGGATATTCAAATCTTGTGACTCTCAATTAATTTTGGATTTACTTATTCATCAATTCAATTAAGTAAGTGTTTAATAATGTTTTCTCAATTCATAATTTCTTTATCTACCCATACTATAAGTAGCTAAATCTACAACTTGGGGTTGTGGAACCTATAAAGATCTAACCAAATAAACCCGAATGATTTGCAATTCCTGTAATGGCTATTTGTATGTATTAATCAATTCCCTTACTTTTGCATGCTTCATTGTGGTGGCCAACATTAGAACTTGCCTAGTGTTACCTTCCCGATTTAGGTGGTGATGAATAGGAAAAGAGATTGATTAACAGAATTTGATGATGTGTTCTAGTCTAATCAACTGAACTTGGCCAAGGGAAAGTTGACTGGGACTATGGGTAATGGTTAGTATTGGACACAATGGAGATGGGTCAAGTCACATAGTGAAATGTTCCTTTCACCATTGATCAAAAGACTTTGTGAACTTAAATTATCATCTTGTATGCTATACTCTAGCCGAGAATTGGGTTACCCGGGGATATTGAGTTGGTTAATCATGGGGAACACAATACCCAAGTTGCTCTCCATTATTGATTACCTCTTCTGATAGTTAGTTTAGTTTATTTTCTTGTTGAACATTGCAACCCCCCTTCGGGGAATTAAGTTGTTAATTACTTGAATTGTGTATTGGTGATTTTGTTCCAAGTCTCTATATTCTCTGTGGGATTTGACCCTAACCTTGGTTAGGTTGTATCTTTGACAACGACCACTTTATCCTCAATGTAGAGGTGTAACTTGGGTGTGATCAAAGATTATAGTGTCATTGCAAGAGAATATGTCTAGACTTAATTGAATTCACTAACAACTGTAATTCAAGTGTTAATCCTAAGTGTCATTGTATTTTACTTTTGTTTTTTTTATTTTTGTCTTTGTTTCTTTGTAGGATATACTAGTAAAGTATGCCAAAAACTAGGAGTCAAGGCAATCCCTTAACTCCATTTGATCTAGAGATCCAAAGAATTACAAGAAGAATAGCTCAAGAAAATGCTAACATCGTCGGTAATGCAACCTTGAATCAGAATATAAATGATGATGATTGGAATGAAATCCCACCTCCTATGGAGAATATTCCACAACCTCAGGATTTCAATGACAATGCTTACCGCTATAATTAGTATAGGTTGAACCCTATGGCTATGGATCTCAGTGTTATTATGTTGCCACCCTACCGGCTGGCACAAAGTTCACAGTTTCTAGTGGGTTACATCAGGTGCTGTAGAAGTGTGGGCTATTTGCGCGAGCTTACCATCAGAGTATCTACAGAGCCACTTGCACAATGTGACATTTGTTTGTAAGAGTGTCATGGGGATACATAATCTGTCTATGGATGCTATGGGACTTCATAGTTTCCTATTATCTCTTAAGGAAAATGTTGTGTTATGGCTATTTGAGCTCCCACAGAGTTCAATCACTAGTTGGGCAGATTTGCAAAAGGCCTTTTTAGGAGGTACTTCCCGAGATTGAAGAAGCTCAAGTCAAAGGATCAGATCAACAAATTTGAGCAACTTACTGGTGATTCAATTAGCACTACATGGGTGTGGTTTACTAAGTGTTTGAGGAGCATACCTGACCATAAGATTCTGGTGATGGCTTGGTGGAGATCTTCTACTGTGTCCTTGATGATAATAGTCAAGCCTGTGCTGACACCATTGTGGGGGGGGGGGAATGTTTTTAGATCAACCATTTCCAAGGATTGCCAAACATATTGAGCAAGTGGTTAAGATAAAACGTGCATGGGGACAATGAGATAGAGCTTCTATGAGGAGTTCATGTGCTGTCAATGTTAGTTCATAGCAAGCCAAGATCAATGAGGAGATTATGTAACAACTTGCTCAACTTTGCATAAGCATGGATATAGTGATCAAGTAGAATCAGGAAAAAGTGAATATAGTAGTTCATCAACCTCCATGTGCACGAGTCTTATTTTTAGGAGGATACTTACTTTGTGAATGATCAGACGAGGGATTTCCGGACCAATGCTTAAAGGTCTAATCAGGACTATTGATGCCAAGGTCAAGGAAATCAAGGTCGAAACAATGGTAGAGATGGAGCTTATAGAGACAATCGAGGTGGTGATTATGAGAGGAATAGGGGTACAAAAGTTGATTGGGTTCGAAGAGAAGGTTTCAAAAATGGTCCATATGTGCCACCATATAACCGAAATATCGGTACAAGAAATTGTTGAATTGAAGAGATGTTTGATTGTTTGTTGAAGAAGGCCAATAAGATGAAACTCTAAGAGGCATGAAATCGGATATTTCAAGCATTAATCAAAAGATAGAGTCTCATTATGTGGCTATTAAACAGCTTGAGCAATAATTTGGACAAGTGTTAACTCAATTGAATCAACATCAAAAGGGTACATTGCCTAGCAACATAAGTCAAAATCCAAAGAATGAAGTGCAATGTATTGCGATTACTACTAGGGATGGAAAGAGCACCATTGACCCTCTTATGCTGGTTGAGGTAGAAGATGTTAGTGAGAAGATAGTTGTAGATAAGGATGTGGTTGAAAGAGATAATTGTGTCAAGGATTGGGTTAGTGAAGCAGCTCAAGCACCACAAAGTTATAAGACCGTCCCAAGGCCTCCACCTTCTTTCCCTTAAAGAATCAAAAAGAGGGAGAAGGAATGAAAGTTCAAACACTTTTTCTCTATGCTTAAGCAACTATCCATAAACATCCCTCTTATTGAAGCTTTGGAGGAAATGCCGGGTTATGCAAAGTATATGAAAGATTTGGTTACCAAAAAGCACTGTGAGTTCATTCTCAAGAGGTTAAACATTGTAGTGTTATCACTACTAAGTTCTTGGTTTAAAAGCGTGAAGATCCAGGTGCTTTCACTATACCTTGCAGTATAGGAGATGTAGAGTTCGCAAAGACATTATGTGATTTGGGTGGTAGTATCAGTTTGATGCCTCGTTTATAAGAAGCTTGGATTAGGAGCCCCTACCCCTAATAACATATGATTGTAAGTGGCGGTGAAACTATGAAGAAGCCTATAGGGATACTCTATGATGTGTTGGTTAAAGTGGAGAAATTCATACTCCCTATAAACTTTGTGATTTTAGACTATGAGGTTGATTTTGAAGTTCCAATCATCTTGGGAGACCATTCCTAGCCACCAGACAAGCTCTAGTAGATATGAAATCTGGCTAACTCATGTTTAGATTGAATGATAAAGAAGTTATCTTCGACATCCGTTAGTCCGTGAAGCACCCAGATGAGCTCAAGAGTGACTACTGGGCAATTGGTGAAGTCTAGTAGCCAATTAGTCTAAGTCATGCCATGACAATAAATCAGGCACTACTTAGGATCAACCCAAGGATTTTTGATGTTTTAGCTTAGTTTTGAGTTTATTTTCAATTTTTGGATTCTTAGGTAGTTGTTTGATTGTATTTTGATTGCTATTTTTAACATTAGGTTGGTTGCATATAGGGTGCAAGTGAATTTTATGAAGTGTATGTAGCTTAAAGACTAAGGCAGCAGATTTTGTTGACAAATTCATCAAGTATAGTTTCCACGGCTAGGCTTATGAGTCGTATTGCACTTTACAACTCATAACCCCATCTCATGGAGATTTCTAGTGCTCAGGATTATTATGCACTCTACCCTTGAGCCAACTTTATGACTTGTAGATCAAACTACGAGTAATGAATGGGGTTCGTGGATCTCAGGTAAGTTTCTAAATTTTTTTAAGTGTTTAGGGATCTACGAAATCATGATTTATGAGTCGTAGATCCATCTACGACTTAAAATTGAGGTCTTGTAGACCCAAGCCCAGTAATTTTACCATTGACCCAGTAAAAGAATAAAAGAGGAGTCAAATTATTTTGACCCCACTTTTGACCTAATTGACCAAAATCCCCAATCTTTCCCTTTTTCTTCTAAATTTTGATCAATTTTTGATCACTAGTACCTCTTTTTCGGTAAGTTTTTCGGCTACACTTAGGGTTTTGTGAATTTTCACCTTCTCTCTTCTTCAAGTTTATTACTATTATTGGTAAGTTCTGTTTTACTCTTAACCTTTAAATTTGCTTGGTTCTTAATTGTTTGATGTGCTAATTGTGATGGGCTTGATGTTTAAGCAAGAAATTCTTGGTGAATGTGAAATTAGGGTTAACCTTGATTGAATTGCTCAATGGATTCTAGAAATTGGGTGCATTTAGCTTTGGGATTGATAATTGTTGTGCCTATTGAATTATTCCCCAATTTTTCTTGAATATCA
>JAOTQR010085888.1:0-35876 GCA_025774065.1 Solanum ossicruentum
ATTGATGCAAATTTGACCAAACCATAACATGATTTATTTAAATAGCATTAGTACATATAAAATGTGGGGTGTTACAAGTTCGTACTCATCCACCTAGATGATGGGGTGGTATTATCACCAAATGAGACAAGGATTCGTACTCATCCACCTAAGTAATGGGGTGGCATCATCACTAACCCTAAGGGGTTTATACATTGGAAATCTAGCTTGGTCTCTTCTACAGATATGATATACGATATGAACATGGATTACTTAAGCCCATTTTACTAATGCATTGATCATACATGTCATCTTACTATATTATGCCTATTGCCTATTGTTATGCATGTTGTTCATAAAGTGTATCTCTTGTTGTATTGCATTCCATTTACTAAGTACATTATAATGCACTAACGTATAGTCTTGCCTACATGATATCACCATATAGGAACTGGTGGCCAAGTCGATTATCCTTCTTGGGTATAATCTGATGCCCCTTGCAATCTACAAGAAACTTCGATTGGGAGACCCTACACTAACTAGCATGTGATTGTTGATGGCAGATCGCAAAGTGAAGAAGCATGTTGGGATATTGTACGATGGGCTAGTGAAAGTTGAAAAGTTCATATTCCCTACATACTTTGTGATCCTAGATTACAAAGTTGACTTCGATGTCCTAAGCATCTAGGGAAGACCGTTCCTAGCCACTAGGCGAGCCCTAGTGGATATGAAAGTCGGCGAATGCAAGCTTAAATTTAATGGCAAAGAATTTGTCTTCAATATTTGTCATTCCATGCAGCTTCCAAATGATTTGAAGAGTGAAGTCTCAGTAACCAATTTTTCCTAGTCATCCAGCAACAATAAATTAGGCACTACTTGGGAGACAACCCAAGATTTTTGATGTAATAGTAAAGTTATAAGTTTATTTTCAGATTTTAGATTCACAGGTAGGTTATTTTCTTGTATTTTTATTGTAATTTTGGACATTGGGCTAGTTGCATATAGGGTAACAGTGTTCGATGAAGGATATGCAGGTATAGGACTAAATCAGCCATTTTGGTTGAGAAGAGAATTAGGAAATGCCTCTACAACTAGGTCTAAGGCCATAAAACACTTTATGACCCATACCCCATCTCATAGAGATTTCAAGTGAGCCGAAATACTATGCACTCCAGTCTAAGAGCCAATTTTATGATCCATAAATCAAACTAAGGGTAGTGAATGGGGTTCGTGGACCCTAGGTAAGTTTCCTAAAAAGTTTGTTAAGTGTTGAGTTCTCTACAACCAGCTCTATGAGTCGTAAACTACTTTACGACTCATATAATGGTCCATGAAATCTAGCCCTGAGATTTAGGATTTGGATGTTCTACAAAACCATGATCTATGGATTATAAAATACTTTACGACCCATAATCAGGGTTACACAGAGTCAAGGTCATCAACTTTTAGTTGACCTAGTTAAGGTATAAATAATGGGGTCAAATTATTTTGACCTATTCTTAACCTAATTTATGAAATTGACCTGGCCAACTCCTCCCCCTTGTGAATCCAACCACCAACGGCAATACGATCCTATTTTTCGTTGACCTTTTAGGCAACCTATGTTTTCATGCCTAGCCACCTCCTTCATCTTCTTCGACTTAATCAAACATCTTTTAAAGTTTTTGGTTAAGTCAAATCCTTTAATTTGCTTTGTTGTGTATGATTGAATTTGAAATTGTGTTAGGAAATATGCTTAGACAAGAAGTCTATGATTGATATTAATACGTGTTAATAGAAATTAGGTTGCCCATGTATGAATTATTACGTAATTCTGGAATTGTGTATTATTGTACTGCTTACATGTTTTGAATAGCTATTTGTGCCTAGTTAGTCACTCACTATGTGTGATTATATAATTTTTTTGTGAATTAGTGGGTGGGACATAGGTATATAATCTTGTTGAAATTGATCATAAATGGCTGGATTGTAGGGTAAATATGTGTAATTGCTTTCGATGGGATATATGTGTTGTATAGAATGTTGGGGAAATGATTCCGATATGAGAATCATGTGGTTGTATGTGTTCTTTCTTCGATACTGGTAGAATACTTTTTGAAAAAGTCGAATGGGATCCATTGTGATGGGCTTAGAAACTCAGGTGACTAAGTTTTTCTTACTTACGAGTGGCTTTACGGCCCATGGATCATTCCACGAGTCGTGACTTCCCCTCATGAAAAATAACAAAAACGTAAAGTTTATGAGTTCCCATCAGACAAGACCTCGTATGAGTCGTAAATCACTTAATGGCTTATAGGTAAGTCTCACAGATCCCTACTTGCAATAGATTCACATACTGGAATTTTCTATTACCCAGTCTATGACTCATAAGTCCTTTTACAAGTCATACCTGGTCTCATAGACTTTTTCAATAACAAAAATTATTTGAACCACTATTTTATGAAAGCTTTTTATGGCTTGTAGTATCTACTATAGCCCGTAAAGGTACTTTCATAAAACTCTTTTGCAACTTAATTCAGATGGTTTTTGCATTCTAATATTTGATTTATGGGGCTAACCATGGTGTGTATATGTTCCAGTTTCAGGTAATATGTCCCTAAAAGCCAAACGCAATGAGATTAGGGCACTTCAAAGGAGGATCAAAGATGAGCCTTCGGATGATGAGCAAGTCACTACACTGAGTGGCTCATAGAAGTGTTGGACATCAGCCCAGACCTAAATATAGCTCGACCACAAACCAAAGCTGGGCAGACTCAGTATCTCATAGTTTGCACTCCCCAGTATGAGGAGGGAGACAGTGATGACAACAGTTTACCACAGATGAATCCATCTAGAGAGGAGTATAGCTCTGAAGGAGGCTCTAAGGATGGATCAGAGATGGAGTCCTCCGCCACACCCCGATCATCACCATCTCTAGTTGACACCCTTACTATCCGGTGCTATGTCGAGGGTTTGCGTGACATCTACACAGAGGGCATATATCCAATAGAGCTAGGCAAGGGAGCTCATTCCATGTATGTGGATCCTCGAGTCATCTTAGACAGACTCGATAGTTTCCCTAGCCTCAAGGACCAGATGACTCGGTATGGGCTTCAGTGTCTCACAAATTCACTCGGACGGTACCCCCGACCATTGTGTGGGAGTTCTATACCTCATATACGGCCAGTATCCAGAGCACTCTTCCTAAGGAGAGGAATACCCTCGCTCAGCCCAGACTGACCTTGACGTGAGTGAGGGGTTGATAAGTGGATATATTGGAGGCCACCATCCACCGGATGCTATTTGGACCAGATTTCCCTGCCTCGAATCCACCGCAGACTTTGATTATAAGGTGGGTAGATGAGGGACCCATTTGTGATGAAAGATCTAGAGCGACGAGCCGCTTTAAAGAGATGTGTGGCAGGTTTTATTGCTGAGCAGGGTTCAGAACCTACATTGGTCACCACTTACTCAGAGCTTATTGTCAAGGCTTTGCATAGTTTCTCCTCTAAGTTCTGGTGGGCAATTGTTCGTTCATGCATATGGCCTATACTTACTAATAATACATTGACGCCGAAGTGTTGGTTTTGGTCGACAGTGTCTTAGCTTGCTATGGTATTGACTGGGCCAACCTGATCGCTGAGCAGATTCATGAGGCAATACTGAAGAGGGCCACCTCCATCCCATTCCCATGCTTGATATACAGGCTCTGTCTAGAGTCGAGGGTGGCGAATTTACATCAGTTGGACTAGTTGATTGAGGCCCAGTATACATTAGATCCTAGCCTGATCAAGGCTAAAAGAGAACCTGGTTGCCACCTATGCCTAAGATGTTCACCTTAGAGCTAGTGCCTGAGGGTTCACATACTGCCACCACTACTGCTTCTACTACTGAGGAGAGGCCCCCACAGCCCGAGGTAGAGAGGAGAGAGGGCCCACTACTTTTGTCCCTTCACCACAGGCAACAACACCATAGGCTACTTCTGTGGGCATGGTATACGTGTCTGCTGCATCTATACAGGCCCTAGTAGAGGGGTTATCAAATGCCAAGTCATACTTGACTCAGTTTATCCATCAGAATAGGTCATGGGTCCACCACGGCATTTTAGACTCGGAGGGTCAGATACAGGCATTTGTGGTTACTACGATTCAGGACCATAGCTCTATCATGGATGCCTACATTGATGCTTTCAAGGAGAGGGTATAGTAGAGCCTGCGTATGGCCCAACCATCAGACTTGACAACCCTGCAGACGGAGAGCTTGTAACTTCAGACCGATGTGACAATAGCGTTGGAAACACTGGTTGCACTACTAGAGACTACGCCTATGGTTCTAGTGGTAGATCTTTTTTGCTCATGAGGAGCCTATTCAAGATAATGATCCTGATGTTATATGATTTCAGGCAGGGATAACTAAGAAAGTGAAGCTCAAGCTTGCCTTGAGGATATCCATACGAGAGGTAGAGATACAGCGAGCTTAAGATGTACAGCAAGTGAGGGGTGCTGGCCCTTCCAGAGAGGGCACTATCTCTAAGGAGACTACCCCGCAGGAGTAGGGTGGCCAGACTTAGCCGCATACTGGCTTTATGTGCCTAAGCATGTTTCTTCACCCTATATGTTTTATTTTGCTTTGATTTAATGCATTGGGGACAATTCACATCTTTTTTTATGGGGTGTGGGTAGTTGTGGGCCTCAGTGAAGTCAAAGTAGTTTAGCTCCATAACTATCCCAATTTTTGATCCGGGGGTTTTCTTACCTAAGTTCTTTTTCCTCTTGGATATTTGATTTTGGTTGAACCAGAAAGTTTAGGATGTTTAGATAGTATTTGTAGCAAATAGTACCGATACTTATGGCATTTAGCAGGGTTTTGTGCTGTGTTTAAAAAATCATACTCACAAAAATTTTTTGATTAGTAGTTAGATAGCAACCATGCATCTTTAGGTGTGTGACAATGTTTTTTCTGACAAGTGAGAACAAATTGAGATAAAAAGTATGATTTAAGAGTATTTTGTTGATAATGTTTGTAGTTCCATGTGAGTGTGAGCTTAGTTTGCTAGATTCATGTGTTTTGCTTTAATTTAGAACATGCCCTGTTACTATAAGTTAGATTGTACATTAATTAGATTAGGAGAGGATCTTAGGCCATTGTCCATACTAGTCTACATAGTCTAAAATGACCTACAAAAACTATGATAGAATCCCTTATTCCTAATGTTTGAGCCTAACGTGTCCCTATTATTTGATAACACCCAATTAACCTAGCCTTGTTAGTTGTAAAATCGTAAAATCGGCTCTGGTCCTTCCTTGAACATTGTGCACCATGACTGAGGCAAAAAGCCTAAGTTGAGTGTGGCTACCAAAAGTGGCGCTCGTTCTGTGGTCGGATATGTGCACCTCAACACAGGCCAAAAGTTTAAATTGAGGGTGGCTGGTGTAAGGGTTAAACACAAAAATAACAGGGGAATCAGTGATACAAAAAAGGGGTAGAGGAGGGGGGAAATCATGTATTGGGTGCAATAAAAAATGACTGATTCCTTAGTTTTGAGCTAAAAACCAAAATGCAGAGTAAGAACAAGGAAAAAAGCTTAAAAAAATGAAAAGAAACCACCCAGAAAAGCTTGAAGTAGAAAAAAGGGAGAATAAGGAAAATAACAGAGTTGGTAGGGCAAAAGCATAGGAAAACGCAGTGTCAAGGAGGGCCTTTAATCACTATGTTCTCATAATATTA
The DNA here is from genome assembly GCA_025774065.1 of Solanum ossicruentum. Taxonomy (NCBI): domain Eukaryota; kingdom Viridiplantae; phylum Streptophyta; class Magnoliopsida; order Solanales; family Solanaceae; genus Solanum; species Solanum ossicruentum. The sequence goes on from JAOTQR010085888.1 coordinate 5,686, forward strand.
TACCTAAGCCAACTTTAAATCATGCAATTTTTAAGAAAAGGGAGCTTGGGTACCATGGGTGAAAGGAACCCATGAAAGAGACTTACATAGCTTAGCTTGGGAGAATAGCTTGATGAAGATTGGAGATGGAGACTTGAAGTTTTAGTGAGAACCTCGAAATCCAAATGAGTATGAGTCTTGAATTTAGCAGATGAAATATTGGTGAAGTGTTTGAGTTAGTATTTAGGAATGACTTGAATGATATAAGGTGAAATAAGGTGAAGTATAGGTATTTACCGAATGGGAAAACTTAGGGCCAAGACTCAAAGGTCCTGGACCGAAGTCAGCAACTGGCAACAAAATTCACTAAGGCGAGCCCTTTGTGCGTCGCGCCAGGGGCGCGAAAACCTTTCTGGAAATCTCATTTTGCGATTTCCAAATTTTGATACAACTACTCTTAAATCAATGTTAGAATCATATTCCACTCAATTTGACTCTCTAATGAAGAATATGAAGTCAGATTTTACATATCATGAACGAATTTTGAGATATAAGAAAATTATGATTCCGGGCACATCCGAGGCACATTTTTAAGCACTTATTGAGCTCGTTCCAATGTCTTACCTTGGGAATATTCATTCCCGAATTTTAAAGAAGCATGTATGAGAGTCACAAACATGACAATTTCAGCCCACATAAGGATGCAACAATGCACTTTAAATATCATCACAATAATCTCAACATAAGAGTAAAATCATCATGAACTTTTCAATTTAAGTATGAATGTATGCATATGTCATGGGCTGAACTTAAACTTCAACTTTCATAGGGGTCTTAGAGTGACACCTTAGGCTTGAGTGGAGAGGAAAAGATATGGATATTGCTTTTGCATACCCGCTTTGGCCTCCCCTGTAGCACTTTCAACTTCTTGGTTCTTCCAAAGGACATTAACGGAAGCCACATCCTTGTTCCTTAACCTCTTCATTTGTCTATCCAAAATCTGAATCGGAACTTCTTCTTAGGTTAAATTGTCTTCCACAACACCCACAACATTAATGGGAACAACAACATTAGGATCACCCACACATTTCCTCAACATAAACACATGAAAGACGGGATGAACCAATTCCAACTCAGAAGTTACCTTGCCAATTCTCCTCATTACCCTATAAAGGCCCACATATCTTGAGCCTCAACTTTCTTTTCTAACCAAAGTGAACCACACCTTTCACGGGTGACACCTTCAAATAAACCCAATCACCCACTTTGAATGCAAGATCCATTCTTCTCACATCAGCATTAGACTTTCGACGACTTTGAGCCGTATTCAACCTCTCCCTAATCATCCTGACCTTCTCAAGAGCCTCCAAAGCCAGAGCTATTCTTAAAAAAACCACTACACCAATTTCAAACCATCCAACTGGCGACCTACAACGTATACCATAAAGATCTTGAAAAGGAGCCATATCGATGCTAGAATGATAGCTATTAGGAAAACTTGATCAATAGGAGATGATAATCCCAACTACCTTTAAGCTCCAATACACTAGCTCTAAGCATATCCTCAAGGGTTTGTATAGTCCTTTCGGCTTGCTCATCCATTTGAGGGTGGAAGGTCATACTAAGTTTAACCTTTGTAGCAAGATCCCTATTGAAAGACCTCCAAAAATGTGAAGCAAATTGAGTTCCACGATCGGATATGATGGATAAAGGAACCCCATACAATCTCACCAAGTCATAGATGTATAACCAAGCAAACTCTTCAGCCCCAAATCTGGTCTTAACCTATAGAAAGTAAGCCAATTTAATCATCCTATCAACCACAACCCAAATGGAATCAAAACCCTTACTAGTCTTGGGCAACCAAACTACAAAGTTCATATTAATCTCTTTCCACTTCCAAGTAGCAACCTCCATGTCTTGGGTAAGGCTACTCGGCCTTTGATGATAGGCTTTGACTTGTTGACAACTATGGTAACCGGACACAAATTTTGTAATGTCTTACTTCATGCCTCCCCACCAATACACCTCTCTCAAATCTCTATACATTTTACTAGAACCGAGGTGAATAGAATAGGAAGAACCATGAGCCTCATCAAGAATTCTCTCTCTTAAGCGATCAACACAAGGCACACAGAACCTACCTTGGTATCTAAGTGCACCATCTCCCCCTTTGGAGAAGACCTCCACTTTCCCATCACCAACCAAGGCTTTCAAACCTAACAAGGAGGAATCAAGACCTTGCTTAGCTTTCACCTCCTCAACCAATGAAGATTTAGAACTATCAACAACAACACCACCACCATTACCCACTTCTTCCAACCTAACTCCCAATCTAGCCAAATGATGGACCTCTCTAGCCACCTCCTTATCACCATCATCAACATGAGCTAGGCTACCCATAGACACCCCACTCTAAGTATCCGCCACCACATTAGCCCTACCCGGATGATAATGCACTCTCATATTATAGTCCTTGAGTAGTTCTAACCATCTCTTTTGCCTCAAGTTAAGATATTTTTGAGTGAATACATATTGGAGACTCTTATGATCGGTGAATATATCAACATACACCCCATACAAGTAATGACGCCAAATTTTTAATGCAAATACCACGACGGCTAGTTCAAGATAATGGGTAGGATAGTTCTTTTCATGCATCTTGAGTTGCCTTGAAGCATAGGCTAGCACCTTACCACTTTGCATTAGAACATAACTCAAACCAACTCTAGAAGCATCACAATACACAACAAATCCCTCTAGCACTTCTGGTAGTGAAAAATAAGAGCAGACACAAGCTTATCTTTGAATGTTTAGAAGCTCCTCTCATAGTCATTAGTCCACACATATTTGGACATCTTTTGAGTCAATTTAATCATGGGAGAAGCAATAGAAAATAACCCATTCACAAATCTCCGATAATAACCTGCTAAGCCCAAGAAGCTCCTAATATGGATCAATGGTCTAGGCCAATTTCTAATCACATCCAAATTTTTTTGATCCACCTTGATACCATCCCCCGACACCACATGACCTAGAAAGGAAGCCTCCCTCAACCAAAATTCACACTTCTCATACATGGCATATAATTTCTTTTCCCTCAATCTTTACAACACAACCCTCAAATGAGCCCTATGCTCCTCTTCAACACGAGAATAGCTCAAAATATCATCAATAAATACCACAACAGAATCAGGGTAGGGATTGAAGACCCTATTCATGAGGCCCATGAAGATGGAAGGTGCATTGCTCAACCCAAAAGACATCACAACAAACTCATAATGCATATACCTAGTCCGGAATGCCATCTGGGAAATATCACACTACCTTAACTTCACTTGATCATACCCGAACCGAAGATCAATCTTAGAGAAATTACTAGCCCCTTACAATTGGTCACATAAATCATCAATTCTTGGAAGAGGATACCTATTCTGGATGGTGACCCTATTAAGTTGCTGGTAGTCATTACACGTTCTAAGGGACCCATACTTCCTTTTCACAGACAACTATGGTGCACCCCAAGGTGATTGGGTATGCATAATAAATCCCTTGTCCAACAACTCCCTCAATTGTTACTTCAACTCCTTCAACTCCGTCGGGGCCATACAGTAAGGAGGAATAGAAATGAGTTGAGTATCGAGAAGGAGATCTATGCCAAATCTATTTCCTTTCAAGAGGAACACCGGGAAGGTCATTTGGAAAGATATCAAGGAACTAATTTAACCGACTCTATGGGAAGGACTTTGGACTCTACATCCCTAACGATCACAAGATGGTAAAGACACCCCTTAGAGATCAACTTACGGGTTTTAATGCAAGAGATGAACCTACCCTTGACCACTATATCATGACTCTCCCACTCAAGGAAGAGTTCATTCAGGAATTAGAATTTGACCCTATAGGTTCTACAATCAATAGAAGCATAGTATGCATTCAACCAATCCATCCCAAGAATGACATCAAAATCGACTATGTCCAACTCAATAAGATACAAGGCAATATCCTATGCAAAATGCAAATAGGACAATCTCTATAAGCCTTTCTAGCAACAATAGATACACAAATAAGAGTAGACACCTCATTTGACTCACACAATAACTTGGGTTCAACATGGTTTTGGCAACAAAGGGGGTAACAAAAGAAAGAGTGGCATCCGGATCAATCAATGGATACACTTCAAAATGAAAGATTTTCAACATACCTGTAACTATACAGGGCAGCTCATTAACCCCTTGCCTCCTATGCAAAGCAAAAAACTGATTGTTCCTTGGAGCAACATCTTGTCGGCCACCTCTTCCCAAAGGAAGCGCATTAGCACCATATGGATGAACCTCTTTGCCCTTGTTGCAATTTCAAGGGCAATCCATCACCTTATGCCCAACTTCCCCACAACCATAGCAAGCATTTGTGTCCCTCAAGCATGGGCCACAATGACCCCTACAATATTTTTGCCACCCACCATTAGGAACCACACCCCCAACACATTGAGCCCTTAGGGAAATCGTTGGAACCCTCTTATGAGAACACCCTTAGCCCTGTTAGAACCGGCCACCTTTTTGGAACTTCCCCTCAAAATAGTCCCTCTTGGCCTCATGACCCCTCCTCTTCCTCAATTTCTTCTCCTCTATTTGTTTGTCATAGGTTATCAAACGTGGCTAGTCCATGTTACTAATCAAATGGTAGACTGGTACTCCTCACTAACCAAGTCGGAAACACCCATCACAAATTTGTTCATCCGAGATCTTGAGTCAGACACCAAATGTGGAGCATATTTTGAAAGTTGTTGAACTTGAGGGCATATTCTATCATACTTATAGACCCTTGTCTCAAATTCCTAAATTCCACCAACTTAGCTTCCTAAGTCCAAGGGGGGAAGAATCGATTAAGGAAGGCCACCTTGAACTCCTCCCAAAGCACCACATAGTTGACTCCCTTCTCTTTCTTCAATTGAATTTATCATATTTGTGCTACCCCTTTGAGTTGGTAGGTTGTAAACTCTGCCTTATCCTCCGACCTCACACCCATGATAGGCAAAATCTTGTATACCTCATCAATGAACTCTTGAGGGTCCTCACTTACCTTTTACCCATGGAATTCTGGGGGATTCATTCTCATGAAGTCTCTCACCAAGATGTTAGTGTAGGAGCGGGGGGCGCTAGGGCCCCTTAGTTGGCTTGATTAGCCACAACTTGTGTAAGCAAATTGAGAGCATCCCGAAGCTCTCCGTTAGCTAGTTGCTAATCAGGTTTGCGGGATCTTCTCCCTCTCATGTTAGGCATAATCTAGCATAGGAAAGGACAATCTTTGGGGAGAGGGGGGGAGAGAAACCTTATATAGCACGACATAGAGTAAGAAGAAGGGAAACATTTCCTAAATGCATGAGAGGCTCTAGCTCATAGTTGTGGTGCACAACACCACCATGAACAAGACTCTAATCGACGTAATATGTTGGAGTCTGAGGATCTAACAACCTAGTGCTATGATACCATGTTTTTCATGACCAAAGCCTAGGGCTTAGACATGAGACCGTGCAAGGGGCACCCAAAGAGACCCCAAGTAACCCTCTTAGACCATCATTACACATCCTTGCTCATGGAAACAATAAAATAGCAACAAGAGAGTAGAAATATGGATAACCAAGGCTAAGGGACATCATTAATATCATAACAACAAGAGTCAAGAGAGAGTCAATGCTCATAATATTACACATGACTTGTCCAATAACAGCTCTAACAGACAGATAAGAGTGGCGTCCAAGACAAGCAACCGGGCTCACCTCATAGTCAATATTTACATAAAAGAAGGTAGTTCTAGAACGTAGTAAGGGATCATAAGAAACGTCCCTAAAATGGAGGACTCACCAACAAGCTTGACCAGAAGTGTACTAGCTATGTAGATGGGGATGCTCAAGTGGGCCTCCAATTCCTAGATGGTGATATCATGTAGCCATATAGCATGCGTTAGTACATTTGAATGTACTAAGTATCTAGGATGCAATGCAATAAGTGGTTAGTACCATAATCAAAATGCATATCATAGATAATGAATAGACATATGGAAATATGACATGAATGAATGATGCTTGAAGTAAAATAATGCTTATATAGTACCTAATACAAACGTAAAGAGTGACCATTCTTAGTGCAATCCAAGGCCTACCATATCCTTAGAGAGGCGCATGAGGTACAAACCCCTTCATGAGGTTGATGGAGTACAAACACCCTAACAAGGTTGACGGATACAAACCCCCTAACAAGGTTGATGGGTACAAACCCCCAACAAGGTTACATGGGCTTGCCACCTCCTGTCTGAGGCGATCAAGGTACAAACCCCTCAACAAGGTTACTTGGACCTACAATCTCCCGGATGAGGCTTCATCATCCCCAACACTATTGACATAAAATCATAATATACATTCCTCTCATCATCATATAATCATCACATATAAACCTTCTTTTTATCATCATAAAAGTCATTCCATTCATGAGACATACGTTTGACCTTCAATTCCTTAAGAAACCATAACGGGACATTTTATCAAACACTTGGCAGACGTGTATTGCTAGTGTAAAACAATGCAATTCAAGAGTGTTATCATGCTAGAAAATCCAATGTAAAACCATCAATAGATACTTGATCACACTCTCAAGCAATATACATCAAAAACTTGCATCAAATGTCACAATAGACCTTAGGTTCATTGCCCAAAACATAGTAACACAATCACAACTTCATAAACCCCAACATAGTGTGCAGTGAATTTCATAATAAATAAGACCCATGAGTAAATCAATTTTAAATCATGCGATTTTTAAGAAAAGGGAGCTTGGGCATCATGGGTGAAAGGAATACATGAAAGAGAGCTGCATACCTTAGCTTCGGAGAATAGCTTGATAAATATTGGAGATGGAGACTTAAAGCTTGAGTGAGTTAAATTCGAATGAGTTTGAGACTTGAATTTAGGAGATGAAATATTGGCTAAATGTTTGAGTGAGTATTTGGGAATATCTTGAATGATATGAGGGTGAAATATGTCTAAGTATAGGTATGTTCACCTATGGGAATGGGCCCAAGATTCAAAAGTCTTGGACCTAAGTCAAAAATTGGCAACAAAAAGAACTAAGGCGCGCCCTTGGTGGTCGCATTAGGGGCACGAAAACCTAAATGCGATTTCCAAATTTTGATACAGTTGCTCTTAAATCATGGTTAGACCCATTTCTACTCTATTTGACCCCCAATCAAGAATATGAGTTTGAGTTTTTATCACGCACGAATTTTGAGATATAAGGAAATTACTATTCTAGGAACTTTCAAGGCACATTTTTTTGCACTTTATAGGGTCGCTTCAAATACCTCCCTTACAATATTGAATATATAGGCATAGAAACATGAGTTAGAACATTTGAATGTACTAAGTAATCAGGTAACACAAATAAATGTAAATCATGTAATGCAATCGACCAAGTAAATATCATAATAAGAGATGTAGTTTAAAAGCATAAATGTCACGACACAAGCCTAGCGCCTAGCTGTAACACGATGAATGGAATCCCTAAAGGAACCCCAAACTAAACCTTACCATTCATACAACATCAAATATAGAATCAAGAAGAAACATATATAACCAGAAGCATACATAAAGCTGGAATCATAATATAAGTCTCAACATGTAAGAGAGAATAAGATAGAGTACATGACTATAAATCTGATATACAACTGTATGTCCAAAACATACCTCTAATCATAACATAAGATGAGGGATCAAGCACACCTAATAAAGAAAAGACAATCTCTAGTACAACCATAGCATGAATATAAAGACAATTGGTCCAGTCGTCGAAGCTAGAGGACTCACGCAATCGGGATTGTGATAATATTAGGATCTAGCAATGAGGATGGTTAAAAGTAGCACCTGCTCTTGCATTGTGATATAATTGTCATAACACAAGCCTAGGGCATAGACGTGACACAGCGAATTAGAAGCCCAAAAACAACCCAAACAAGTCTCTTATCATATCATTTGCACATCCTTAGTTTCACGAAAATAATGAAAGATAAATAAGCACATAGTAAATAATTTCTAAGGGAAGCGGGGCTTGGGCTCACACTATGGGGATAGATAGGCTAAAGGGATTTGCATGAATCACATCAAATACTAAGGGGAGGGTAAGTATGACTCAAGCTCTGGGGGAATAGGGACTTAGGACATTCATTAATTCCCACCATATGAAAAGCATCAAATATAATCACATAAGGGATAGAGTCTAAGGGGTAAGTCTCCATAAAATCTCAACACAAAATTATAGGCACATAGCTTAATACCCAGCAACATCTCTAAGCATGAATAAAACGGGGGCCAAGACATGTTTAAGGCTCATCCTTAAACTAGAAAGTAAATTGGAATAGCCTCAACATAAGTAAGATAGAACTCGATATTATCCCCAAACTAGAGGACTCAGCAAAAGCGCAATCTTCATAAATCCAAGGTAGCCACATGGAGGATATCAAGAAGCATTGGTCCCTGCATGGTTAAATAATGCAAGCATAGAAGTGTGCATCTGTACATGGAATGTACTAATATGTAGGTATGCAATGCATGACATGAAAATAAATAATGAGATGATTCATACTAAGTTTTGAAATAAAAAAAATGATACTTTTACAAAGGTATTAGTAAATTGTAATTAAGCTGATATTATTTAAACATAAAAGACAACTTTAGAAAAAACATAGTAGGATGCATAGATGAACATATTTGAGAATATGCATATCATATAAACTTGGAATATACATAGGGGTGATCATTTAGAGATTTTACTCTCGCCATAGAACATGGATATAATGCACATGAGAAATAAAGAATTTACCCTTACTTGAATGCATAATAAATCACATAAACTTAAATTAATGAGAAATGTACAATGTCATATATAATTAAAGTATTAATATTCTTGGGCGAACAATACATCACTTTACATAAAAGACTATTTCATTATACAAGGAACATTGGTAATTGTAATGGAGACCACCTTATACTCTTGTAGACATCATCATGTACCTTTAAGAGAAATAACATTAGAACTTGTGAAACAATGAATCATGAGAACTGTAAATCACCTTTGGACATAACATAAAGGAACCATATTAATTTATCATAATGGGACCTATTGGGAATATGAGGAGAACTTGAACATATGTGATAAAATCATTTGAGTTCGTAAAATGATGAGTTTTATGAATTCGATACACCATCAATGGTAGTAAGCATATTTGGACATAATAAGAAGGGACCATCATAAATCATCATAAGAGAATATCTTAGGGACATGAGGGGAACATGAGCATATATAAGAAAATTGTAGATCAAGAGTGACATATACCATAAAGCTTTGGGGAGTTCATAAAAGATAGTGAGAGAGATCATAACAGACATATACATGTGAACTAATCCATGGAGTCCCGATGTTTCCCCTACATCAGAACAAAGGAGTAAGTCACTTGCCAAAGTGAACGTCCTAGTTCCTAAGTAGATCCACTAAGCCTCATGTGAACTGGGTACTCGCTTATAGTTCTCGGACTCAAGTACTCGCCTCAAGCCCAAACTTGGGTACTCACCTCAAGTCCTCATATTTAGGGTACTCACCTCATAGGGATTGGGTAGTTACCTTTAGTCTACTCGGTGTGAGTACAAGATTATAAGTCATTGAGTCATATCATAAATTCATTTCAAGTCATATGGGAGGACAATTTATCCAATCCCCAACCCATTGATATTATAGAGTCAAAGTCATAAGATAGCTCCTAAATCATTCCTTAGATGGGAGATCCTCTATCATAATACGTTCATTCATTAAATAAATGGGAGGTCATCTACCATCAGCATTCATTCATTAAATAGATGCGAGATCCTTTACTATCAACATTCAATCACTAAATAGAAAGGAAATCCTCTATTATCAACATTCATTCATAGGAAACTTTTTCATAAGTCAATAATAAACATAGAATGCCTCATAAGCCTTCATTTCTTATTATTTAGAAATCATACCTCAAGACATACAATGACTATCATCAATTTATATTATTCTAAAACAACCCATCACAATCGTACATATCATCTTCCAAAACATAGATACGGAAACATGATATTCATCTAATACAATCCTCAACTTCAGAGTATCTCATGGTATCACAACATTTATAGCTTTGAATATCATAAACTACCTCATCAAACCATCACATCATAATATCAAATAAAGGGTTTCATATCATTCATAACATTTATAACATTCTCATGAAATCATAGTATGCTTAATCTCTCTTTAACATTAACAACATTCATAAATCACATGTCTTACCATAAAACTGTCATCACATAAGAGATTTGCCACATAACTTAGTCAAAAAATGGTGGATATATGTGTTTAAGCTTAAAATCATAGAATCAAAAGTGAGGAACATAAGAGGGGTAAAATAAAGTCATTGAAGAAATCATTCAAAGAACCCAACAACATACTTGCAAAATCCCAATTTAGGTATCATAAAAACCATTAAAAAATTCATAATATTTTAAAGTCTTTGAAGAGGTCATAGCTTACAAAGATTTAATATAATAAGCATATTACAATCTCAATCATTAGTAGGAGCGCATGCAATGAATCAAGAATCAACAAATTTCTAACATATATCATGTAACAGAGTGATAATAGAAAATACCCAAAAAGAATTAGTCATTAGAATTAAGAAATTTGATAAAAATAGTTTTGGGGATCTATGGGTGAAAGGACTCATGGATGAAGACCCATATACCTTAATCTTGGAGTTTTCTTGATGAAGTACTTGAGAAAAACTTGAGGGTTGAATTAGGTTCTTGAAATCCAAAACAAGTTCTTGATATTCTTAAATTTTAATGGGAAAGTTGATGATGTTTTGTTGAGGATTTTGAGAGATTTTTGAGATCTTTTTTTGTGAAAATGGCTAAGGAATGAGGATTTTCCATCTATATAGGCTATTGGGTTATTACCCAATGCCCTCAGTTAAAAGAAAATTTTTGAACTAGGCCGTGACAGGTCCGCATCGTGGCCTGGGCACATACAGCTACTGTTTTGCGAAACTTCATCGACAAAATTAAATTTTTGATACAGGTAACCTATACCTTGTAGGTAACTTTTCTCCCATACAATTTTTCCCTCTAAACAAGAATATGCAGTCGGATTTGCGAAATTCTGCAAGGATTTTAAGATATCAAAAAAATTCATCATGGGGTCTTTCTGAGCTACGTTGAGGGGTGTTTCAATATCCCCCCATTGGAAACATTCGTCCCCAAATGTGAATAGAGATAACATTAATAGAATGGAATGTCTATCAACTCCTTACCAAAACAATTACGCAAATAAAATAATATTTTCATATAACTTTCAAAGTCTTTATCATGGCAATTATTTTAAAAGCATGAGTAGCACATTTTCATAATTGCACATGAAACTTCTACAACTCTCTTCATGAGCATGCTTGTATAATGAGTAACAAGTCAAGACTAGATGAATGATGTATGGGAATGAACATGAACTACCATTATTACCAATCTGTTAACATAACCACTTACTAATACATCAATCGAAGTACCACCACTTACGAAATAACTTAGTACCAACCATCACCATATTCAAGAAAGCATACATACCGGGTATAGTGTTATGATCTCTCTCTCCTCCCTTCCTTGCGAACACTGGGAAATCTCTTCTCTTGTTCCCTAACTGACCACACTCAAAACAACCTTCTTGACCCACTATCGTTATTAAGAGGAATAACCTTAGGTACTTCTAGTGCCATGACATAGACCATAATGAAGAGAAGCATTTCCTAAAACACCTCATAGCCTCTATCCATAGTTGTAGCACGCTTCACAACCATGTGTGTTGGATGTTCGAGAACTATTTATAAATCTAGTTCTCTAATACCAAGCTTGTCACGACCCAAGCCTTGGGCCTAGACGTTACATGGGGAATGGGAAGCCCAAAGGCCACCCAACCATGCCTCTAAGCATATCGTTTGCACATCCTTGGTTTTGCAAAAACAATAAAAGATAAATAAGAACATAGCAAATAATTTCTAAGGGAAGCAGGGCTTTGGACTTATGCTATGAGGATAGATAGGGGAAAGAGATTTGCATGAATCACATAACAAGCAAGTACTACGGGGAGGGTAAGTAGTACTCAAGCTATTAAGGAAGAGTCATTCATAAAATATGATAAAATCAACACTCGGATCATAAGTCATACTACCCATATGAAAACTAGCTAAAAAAGGACATGCAAGCTCAAATCTTATAAAGTCAAATATTCAAAGGAACAAGGAGTAATTCATGCTTAATTTACCATTTGAACATGACCTATACATAAGTTTAGCAATTCAAATCCAAACAATGATAATCACCTCTCAAGTTCACTAAAAGTTCATGGAAGTTTGAAAATAGAAGTTGGAATTCATGATTGAAATGGAATCATGAATGAAACCATACATAACTTGATGGATTTAGGCAAACTAAGATAGGGTAGACTTGAGATTGAAAGCATAGTAGAAACCCTTATCTTGGAAGTCTAGAATATAATATTGAGACTTGATCTTTTGAAACTAAGTATTGAGAATAGAATGGAATGAATTAAATGAATTAGGCATGATTTAGGAGTGTGTTAGTGGGAAAAAAGTCCTAAAAGACCAAAGAATGGGGTCAAATTACAAAATTGGCTCCATTTAAAATTGAGCTAAATGGCACCAGTGTGCACTACATGGATGCCACTATGCATCATAGTGTACACCCTGAGCCGTACAGGGCTCCGTGGTGGTGCACCTTAGAGGGAACAAAGGGCTGACTTAGGAAGGCCCTTTTGAGAAACCACTACATGAACCTCCTTCAGGTCATGGCATGCACCACAGACTTGAGCTAAAGCCTTGAGGGCCTTGTGAGGAGGCCCATCCATGGCTCGTGGTGTGCACCACTAGACGTGGTGTCCTCTATGGTGGGAAGACCCTCAAGGAAAACTCTTGGACTGGCAAGACATGGGCTTTTCAAGGCCAAGTCTTCCTTCCAAGACACCCTATACGGTCTGTGGGGTGCACCACGGGCCATACAAGGTTTTTTGAAGGGAACCTTTGGTCCAAAAGTCTTGAGAATACATTTATAAGCTTTTCTAAGGCCTCTCAAGGTCTGGATCCTTACATCATCTCACCCTGGGAACATTCGTGCTCGAATGACCTAGAAAATAACTTGAAAGCTTTTTTTGAACATGAAACAAGCCAACATGAGAATACAATGCATAATCATCATTTAAAAACTATGTAACCATCAAAATACATGTTAAAACATCATTTAAATCAGTTTCATGCACATGTACGCATGTCCTGTTATTAAAACATCGAAATGAAGAAATTACAAAAATTTCAATGATAAGAACCTAGTACATTAGGCTTTAGTAGATTGGAATAAATAGGGAAATCACTTCATCATTTCTAATTCTAACTCTTATTTAGCACTCTCTTACATGTTGGTTCCTCCAAAAAACCAACACAATGCCTTTGTTGCAAAGTCTCTTCACATGCCTATCCAAAATCTTAACCATCACATCTTCATATGTCAAGTTCTCCTCGATGTCAACACCTTCAAATAGCATAATCGAACTAGGATCACCAAAAAGCTTCCTTAATATTGACATATGGAAAACCAGTTGAATAGAATTCATATCAAAAGGCAAATCCAATATATAAGCTACATTGTCAATATGCTCGATAGTCTCATAAAGGCCTATATATCAGGGACTTAACTTGGCTTTTTCACTAAAATGCATCACACCTTTCTCAGGTGAAACTTTCACATACACTCGATCACTAACATGAAACTCAATATCCCTCTTCCTGACATTCGAATATGAATTTTAAAGACTTTGAATCATTTTTTAAAGACTTTGAATCATTTTTATCCTTTCCCTAGTGTCATGATTTGAAACGAGGGCCTAGTCGTGAAACGACAAATGTGATACCCGAAGAGATCCATCCATGATTCGTGTTCATATCATAAGCATTCATAAGGTAAAGTAAGCATATATTAGATAAAATAGCAAAGAAGAAGTATGTAATCAAGAATACTAAAATACACATGTCCATTTGTCCAATTCATGCCTCTACATAAGGATCTTGGTAGGGTCTACCACACACCCTACTATCTCATCCTCATGATGTACATCAAAAGTAACAAAAGTACTGATGTCTCAAATAGCAGGAACAATATCAAGGCGCTTGTCCCCAGAGAATGGAAGCTTACCAATCTAGTCTCCAAGCTTAAGAATCCAAGAGCTCGTCTCAATATGGAATAAGCTCCTCGTCGTCCATCCCTATATGGTAAGGTTATGTAGGCAAAGAGGTATCCACTAGCATACAATGTAAAAAGTTTGTAGGTATGTCATGAATCAAAGGACATCACAATAATATTAATATGCATAAATCGTAAAGAATAAGATAAGGACATAATATGTATGAACATGCAACTTAAATAGTCATGAGAAGAATCAGAAAATTCATTACTAACATTAGTATACATAAGTGGGAATAAGACCATAATTGACATTCATAAGACCATGCGGACTATTATATGGAATCCCGATGTTCACTCTACATCGAGCTAAGAAGTGTTTACTTAGCCAAGGTAACACGATCCTCACCTTATAGGATCTATCCTAGCATGGTGAGTACCTATCATTTGACCTCACCCTATAGGCTCTACCCTAGCACAATGAGTGTCCATAATATAAGCTAATTGTATCCATTAGCACACCTTTAAAGCATAAAATGTGAATATCATTCCTATGGTCACACATAGTTATGGGAACATGGTATCTTCCAAGGTCCTCTCAGTGCTATGTCATATCCCACAAAATACATAAAACATGCATATAAATAAATTTCACCATAGTTCATACTTCATTTAAAAATTATACTTTTATAGCTTGTAATTAATCATCATAATCTTTCAAATAAGAATCCTCTCATATCATATCATAATAATAGTTTGTTTATTTTATTTTCATCATAATGTGGGTAGATATTCCCACCTTAATATCATCATGACATTAGGGTATTTACCACCCTTTTTATCATAGCATATCATCGCTTTCATAATATCATCATTTCCATAGTGTCATTATCATCACTATTTCAAAACATGCTTTATCATAGGAGACTTGGGCTGAGTGTGGAACCTTGAACATTTGAGTCAAAAATCATGCAACAAAGTAGGATTTCTAGAGAAAATACGCAATTTAAATATTAACTCATTCGCAAACAACCCACATCAAACATTAAGCTCTAGTCATGCATACCTTGAAATCACATACTTTTTTTTGGAAATCATGTATATCATGAAATTCATCATGATTCATTCATAGTTAGTCATAATCATCATATAGGAATCATAATCCATGCATTAGTAATCATAGCTTAAAAGCATATAAAAATTCATCAGAAAACTTTAGTGAAAAGAAGGCTTTGGATTGGACTTCATAGATGAAACTAATCTATGTATGAAGCCCTACGTACCTCAAGTAAAAACCTTAGAATTGGAGAAGAAAATCTGGAAATAGAACCTTGGTTAATCCTTCTACTTAGCTTCAATGGCGGACTTTACATGGAGAGAGAATTATTGAAAACCCTTGAGATAATTTTTGGGAATTAAAAACATTGAATGACTTAGGAATAGGTATTTATAGGAATTAGGTTGGTTAAGGTAGTTAGAGTAGCCAAAACGACATTGTTTAGGACTTAGATGGATGGATAAAGTAAAAACACCCTTCATTAGAAACTATCGGAGTCTTCCATGAAACCCCACTAGGGGTCATGGAAGGAATTATGGATCGTAACTTGACTCATAGATTAAGATGTCACAAAAGTTGAGCTATTGGAATTGTAGCTTCTGATCCACCAACATGCAGTATAGCTCATAGATACCCATACAGGTCTTAGAACCTCTTGTAGGAGGACCACAAACTTAGAAAACTTTTTGGTTTCCTCAAGGACTCCACCTACCACACCTACTTATGAGTTGTATACTAACTTACAACTTAGCAATAGTTTATAAGTTAACTTCCAGAAATCCTTCACGTTTCCATTTCACTGGGTCCTTTCAACTATACCACTTATGACCCATGGGTCGATGTATAAACTATGAATTGGCTCATAAAATCTTACTATCAGCAAATCTTTTGTCCTTCAATTTCTTCAACGACCCCAAAAAGTGCCCGAGAATGTACCTCGGAAGTGCTCGGAATCAAAATTTCTATATATCTCAAAATCCATGCGCGATATCAAAAATCTGACTTCATATTACTTTTTAGGGGAAACAATTGAGTGAGAAAAGGGTCTAACCCTGATTTTAAAGTGAACGATTCACAATTATGATTTTCCAAGTTTGGCGCAAAATAGTGTGTCAGCAGATTTGTGGCGCGACATGCCAATGCCCTATTTCAGTTTAGTTTTATTGTTCTGGTCCAAGGCCTTTGGGTCTTGAGCCTAAGACTTCCCATATGCGAACATATCTATACTTAGCCATACTTCAACCTCATATCATTCAAAACATTCTTCAAAACTCACTCAAACACTTAGGCTTATATTTCTCTCAAAATTTAAGTGCGAAAACCCTCTCCAGATCTTAAGGAATTCAACCAAGCTTCAAATCTCCAACTCCAATCTTCTTCAAGGATTCTCCAAAAGCTAAGGTATGTGGGTTTCTTTAATGGGTTCCTTTCATCCATGATGCCCAAACTTCCTTTTCTTAAAAATTGCATCATTTAAAGTGGATTTACTCATGGGTCTTACTTATTATGAATTTCACTACACTATGTCAGGGTTTATGAAATTGCGACTATTTTCCTACATTTTGGCTATGAATCTAAGATCAATTATGAGATTTGATGAACGGTTTTGGTGTATATTGCTTAAGGGTGTTACCAAGTATCTATTGATGGTTTTATATTGGATTTTCTAGCTTGATAACATTCTTGAATTGCATAGTTTTACACTAGCTTTACACACCCACCAAGTGTTTGATAAAATGCCTTTTCAAGGATTCGTTAAGTTTTGATGATCTATTGGTTGAATTATGATTCAAGTGACTCTAAGATGATTATGAGCTTACTAAATATCTGTTTAAATCATGAAAATATTGATGATGTTGTAGGGCTAGATTAAGCCCCTTGCTTAAGACTATACCTCTTGTGAGCCTTTGATGTTGGTGTTAATAAGGGGGTAATGTTGATGATGGCCCATTCTTATGATTGAAGTTAGTCTTAGCATTTGAGGTCAATGATGTTGAGAGCAACTCGTGTGATGTCTCTATGTTTATTGCTAGTCATTAAACTATGATTATCTTTTATATTCCAAAAGATTAGACTTAGCACGAAGTGGACTAGAGGCAAGTCCCTAAGTCCTTGAACTATGTGCCGTCGTAGGTAAAAGGATTAGGGGCAAGTCCCCAAATTTCTAAGAGGTGAGTACCCTAAATATGAGGGCTTGAGGAGAGTACCTGAGTCCAAGAACTAGAGGCGAGTACCCGGTTTACACAAGGGTTAGTGGATCCGCTTAGGCATTAGGAGGTTCACCTTAGCAAGTAACTTCGCCCTTTCTTCCTAGAGGGGTTGACATCGGGATTCTAAGTTACAACTCTCTTGGTCTTATTTTATGTCGGTTGAGGTTTCTTCCCACACTATGTATTATGAACTATACAAGTTGATTTGGATTGTAAGCATGCTTTTACTTCAATTTCATTCATACATGTCATATTGTTAGTATGTTATTCATTGCCTATGATTATGCATTTTGCCTATGATCCCTATCTCTTGTTGCATTACATCCCACATACTTCGTACATTCAAATGTACTAACACATACTCTTTATCTACATGATAAGTCGTAGCCCCGACTTTTATCTATGTAGTAGAGGTGTTGTTGGACATGTTGTGTATCTAAGCCATGAGCTTTGTCTCTCTTGTTTCTTGATATTACGGTATGGATGGTCACGCTTAGTCACAATTCCCTTGTTTATGCTTATCTCTCATTGTCATTTAAATTGCTTTCGCGA
Organism: Solanum ossicruentum; assembly: GCA_025774065.1. Classification (NCBI taxonomy): domain Eukaryota; kingdom Viridiplantae; phylum Streptophyta; class Magnoliopsida; order Solanales; family Solanaceae; genus Solanum; species Solanum ossicruentum. Next base: position 23,792 of record JAOTQR010085888.1, read on the forward strand.
CCAAGGATGTGTAATGATATGCTATGAGGCTTGTTTGGGGTTTCTTCGGGTTCCCCATTAGCCGATCACATCTAGGCCGTAGGCTTAGGTCGTGACAATTTCCAAGGCCTAAAAATAGGAAAGGTGTTACATTATCTCCCTCTTAGGATCACTCATCCTCGAATGAGACAGAATTACACTCGAATAGAGTAGGAATATAGTCATCATCATAGCAGAAATGCAAAAAGGGAACTGAAACATCATTTTCATAAAATCGTCAAACTTATGCATTAAACAACATTTAAAAGTAGTTTCATGATCATGCATGTATGCCACTTAACATGAGATTTGCATTCATGAGAATTTCAAATAGGTGGATTGTATTAAACACCTAAAGCATAAGTGGGAGGAAAGAGGTAAGGGTATAGTTTCATTATATCTGGCTCAGCCTCCCAATTAGCATTTCAACTTGTGAATTCCTCCATAACAACTTGATAGATATAACCTCTTTATTTCTCACTTTCTTAACTTGCTAGTTCAAAATCTCAACCAGTACTTCTTTGTAAGTCAAATCTTCCTCAATAAAGACATCTTCAATGGAACAATAGAATTTGGATCACCCAAGTATTTCCTTAGCATCGAAACATAGAACACTACATTAACCATAGCTAATTCCCTTGGAAAATTCAATTCATAAGCCACCTTCTCAACCTTCTTCACTATCTCATAAGGTCCTACATATCTAGGACTTGATTTGTCTTTCTTGACAAAATACATTACTCCTTTCATTGGGAAAACCTTTAAGTACTTCTAATCACCTGGACTAAAGTCTAGTTCTCTCCTCCTCACAACGACATATGACTTTTGTTGACTTTGGGAAGTTTTTAACCTTTTGATTATGAATTTCACCTTCTCAATAGCATCAAATACCAAATATGGCCCAATTATGGATATTTTTCCAACTTCAAACCATCCTACTAGTGATCTACACTGCCTACTATACAATGCTTAAAACGGAGTCGTACTAATACTTGAATGAAAATTGTTATTATAAGAAAATTCCATAAGAAGTAAGTGATCATCCTATGTTTTTCGAAATCAAGCACACAAGCCCTCAACATATCCTCTAATGTTTGTATCATTCTTTTGCTTTTCCATCCATTTGAGGATGAAATGTGGTACTTAGCGTCACCTTCGTACCAAGGCCTTTTTGGAATGACTTCTAAAAATTAAAAGTATATTGAGAACCTCCATTTGATATAATGGACAATGATACCCTATGCAACTTCTCCAAATCTTGGACATAAACCTTGACATAATCTTCGGTACCATAAGAAGTCTTTACAGGCAAAAAGTGGGTGATTTCCGTCATTCTATCCACAATTAGCCATATTGAGTCAAATTTCTTTCTAGTCTTTAGCAACCATGTTGTGAAATCCACATTCACTATTTCCCATTTCCAAGTTGGTATTTCAGTATCTTGAATTGAACCACCGGGTCTTTAATGTTTCATTATCACTTATTGACAATTTGAACATTTCATCACACACCTTGCTATCTCTCTCTTCTTGTCATTCCACCAATACACTTCTCTCATATTTCTATACATCTAAGTGGATCCCAGATGAATAAAATACTTCGAACTATGAGCTTCATCAAGTATCGTTTCCCTTAGTCCATCCACATTGGGCACAAATAGTCGCCCTTGATAGCGTAATCCTCCATCTCCTCCTTGTGAGTAGACTTCTACCTTTTTCTCAACCACTAACTTCTTCAATTTGACCAAAGTAGGATCTGTCTCTTACTTTGTTTTAATTTTTTCCATCAAAGATGATTTTTCCCTATTAGGCACTAACACACCACCATCACGCATGCTATCCAACCTTACACCCAAACAGGCCAAACGTGGAAATTCTTTGAAGACTTGCTTATTTCCACTATCAACATGTGTCATGCAGACAATAGCCACTCTACTAAACACGTCAGACACAACATTATCCATCTCGGGGTGATATATCACAATCATTTCATAATCTTTCAAAAGTTCCAACCATCTTCTTTGTCTTATGTTCAAATCCCTTTGGATGAACACATATTGCAAACTTTTGTGGTTGGTGAATACATTGGTTTGTACCCCATAGAGATAGTGTCCCCAAATCTTTAATGCAAATGCAACCAATAATAACTCAAGATCATGTGTTAGTTAATTATTTTTTTGCACCTTAAATTGCCTTGAAGCATAGGCAAGACCTTTCCATATTGCATCAACATACAACCGAAGCCTGTTTGTGAGGCATCATAATACACAACAAAACCATCTGAACCTTCTGGCAATGACAAAATAGGATCCAAAGTAAGATGATCTTTCAGAATTTGAAAACTCCTTTCACGTTCATCGAACCATTGAAATTCTACCTTCTTTTGGGTCAGTTTTTTCAAAGGAAAAGCAATGGAGGAAAATCCCTCAAAAAACCCCCTTATAATAACCAGCCAAAACCAAGAAGCTTCTAATATTAGATGGAGACAATGCTCTAGGCCAATTCTTCATAATTTCTTTTTTTGGATCAACCCTAATACCATCACCTAAAATAATGTGACCAAGAAAAGCCACCTCTTCTATCCAAAATTCACACTTGCTAAACTTGGAAAGGAGTTGTCTATGACTCAATGTTTGTAAAAAAATCCTCAAATGACTTTCATGCTCTTCAATATCCCATAAATACACCAATATATCATTTATTAGCACCACCACAAACATGTTCAAATACGATTTGAAGATTATCAAATCCATAAAAGCGACAGGGGCATTTGTTAGTCCGAAAGACATAACTAAAAATTTAAAATGACCATACTGAGTTCTAAATTCCGTCATTGGAATGTCATCTTCCTTCACCCTCAATTAGTGATATTCGGACCGGAGATCTATCTTTGAAAAGTAGCATGAACCTTGTAATTAATCAAAGAGGTCATTGATCCTTGGAAGTGGATATTTATTTTTGATGGTTACTTTATTCAGTTGTCAATAATCCATGCAAATCAAAAGTGAATCTTCTTTCTTCCTACAAACAGTACATGAGTGCCCCATGGAGACGCATTAGGCCTTGTGAATCACTTATCAAGCAAATCCCTTAATTATTCCTTCAGTTATTTCAATTCCATTAGGACCATTTAATATAGAGGGATAGAAATAGGTTGAGTGTTGGGAAAAAGATCAATACCAAAGTCAATTTCCCTTAAGGGAGGAATATCGAGTAGACTATTTGGGAAGAGATCAGGGAGCTCATTTACCATAAGAACTAAATCAACAGAAGGAACATAAGATTCAACATCAATAACTCGGACAGCATGATATAGACAACCTTTAGATATCATTTTCATAGCTTTCATGTAGGAGACAAACTTCCCTTTGAACATGAAATTGGGCCCCTTCCATTCTTGGATGGGCTCGTTAGAAACATGGAATGCGACCTTGTGAGTCCTACAATCAATAGAAGCATAGGATATATGCAACCAATCCAAACTAAGAATGACATCAAAATCGGTCATATCGAACACAATCAGATCACATGGAAAGACTTTATGTAAGACCGACATGGGACAACTTTTATAGACTTTCTTGGCTAGGATGGGCTCACGAATAGGAGTATAGACCGAATAACATTCTAACAAGACATCCGGAGACAAATCAAATATTATGGCAACATAAGGGGTAACAAAAGACATATTTGATCCAGGATCGAGCAAAGCATATATATCATGGTCAAAGACTTTCAATATATCTATAACCATATTGGGAGCCTTATAAACTTATTGTATCACATGCAAAGAATAAATAGATTACCACCTAGACCATCACCTTGAGCTTAGGAACCTTTTTGCACTTTCTTTTTTCGAGCCATTTGACCTTGGGGACACCCTTCCTTACCCTTGTTAGCAATATTAGGAACTTGGCAATCTGGTGTCCTATCTTTCCACATCCAAAGCATGCACTGGAACCCCTCAAATATTCACCAACATATTTCCTCTCACACTTGGGAGACCTAGAAGAGATAGAACTACCTTTCGCAGCATCACCTTGAGCCTTAGTATTGGCCCCTTTATCTTTGTCAAAACTTTGAGGAGCACTCTTTGAAGACCCTTGGCCTTGTTAGAATCAGTCACCACCGAACTTATCATAAGAGAACCCACCATTGTAATGAGTCCTTTTGGATTCCCTATACCTCATCTTTTGTAACTTCTCACTCTCCACTTGTTCGGTATATATCATGAGCCTAGAGATATCCATCTCCCTAATGAGCATGACAACTTTACATTCCATTTTCACAAAATTAGACACACCCAAATTGAACTTATTCATATAGGCCCTACAGTCAGCCACCAAAAAAGGAGCAAATTTCGACAACATAGTGAACTTGAGAGCATACTCCCTCACACTCTTACCTTATTGCTTTAAGTTTATGAACTCCATCACCTTAGTCTCCCTTAACTCCAGATGGAAGAAATGATCGAGAGTGGCGGCCTTAAACATTTTCCAATCAATAGCACCTTCTTTAACTCTCTTGGACTTCCACTGAAAACCAAACTTGAGTCATTCCTTTAAGTTGATATGCCACTAATTCGGCCTTCTCCTCAGAAGATACACCCATAATCTCCACTATCTTGTACTCCTCATCAATGAACTCTTGCAGATCCTTGTCCACCTTTAAACCATGAAACTCCGAGAGATTCATTCTAGCAAAATCTTTGATCCTCAGGGCTAGAGTAGGCATCTTTGGTGAATCAACAACTTGAGCCAACATAGTGATTGGGCTCTAAACTCATTGTTAGACACTTGGTCCACTTGAGAGACTTTGGGAGCTTGAGAGGCTTGGTATGCATTAGTATCATTTCCCTTGGCAATGGATTACATCATGGAGCCGTTTGTTAAAACACCAAGGGACAAATGTTAGGATATGAAAACTTCAAAAGCACGACATAGAGTTAAAAAAAATGATGTTTCCATAAAACTTCTCGTAGTATCCTATTCATAGGTGTGACGTGCTTCACACCAATGAATAAGACTCTAGTCGACATGACATGTTGGACTCCCTAGGATACTTTTATACCTTGTGCTCTGATACCATTTTGTTACAACATGAACCTAGGGTCTAGTCGTAACACGGCGAATGTGACACCTGAAGGCATCACATCCAAACCTTGTGTTCATATTATAAGCATTCATAAGGTAAAGTAAGCATATATCAGAGAAAGCAAAAAAGTGTGCAATCAAGAACACAAAAATACACATGTTCATTTGTCCAATTCTTGCCTTTACATAAAAATTGAAACGGTCTAGAACTTAGCCCACCAACTCACCCTCAAGATGTACATCAAAATTAAAGAATGTACTACTATCTTAAACAAGAAAGACAACATCAAGAGGCTTGTTCCCTTAGTATGTGAACTTACTAGTCTAGACTGTAAGCTTAAGAATCTAAGTGCTCGTCTTAATATGGAATAAGTTCCTCATTGTCCGTCCCTAAATGGTTAGGCCATGTAGGCAAAAAAGTATGCATTAGTACATAAAATATAGTCAGTATGTAGCTATGCCATGAATCAAAGGTCATCGCCATAATATCAATATGCATAATCGTAACAATAAAATAAGGACACAATATAAATGAGCATGCAATTATGATACTCATGAGAAGCATCATAAAGTTTCTTCTTAACTTTAGTATACATATATGGAAATAAGACTATAACTGACATTCATAAGACCATGCAGACTATTACATAGTATCCTGATATACACTCTACTTTGAGCTAAGAGGTGTTCATTTTTCCAAAGTTAACTCGATCCTCACCCTATAGACTCTATCCTAGCATAGTGAGAACCCACTATTTGGCCCCACCCTTTAGGCTCTATCATATCATGGTGGTATCCATCAAATAAGCTAATTCGATTCATTTGCATACCTTTAAATCATAAATGTGAATATCTTTCCTATGATGGAACATACTTATGGGACCATGGCATATACCAAGGCCCTCTCAGGGCTATGTCATATCCCATGGAATATGTATAACATACTTATACATAACTTTCAATATAATTCATACTTCATCTATAAGTTATACTTTCATAGTATGTAATTAATCATCATAGACTTTCAAATAAGCATAATGCCATATCATAAGAATAGTCCTTTTATTTTTCTTTCATCATAATGTGGGTAAACATTCACACCTTAACATCATCATGACATTAGGGTATTTATCACCCTATTTATCATAACATATCATCGCTTTCATAACATCGTCATTGCCATAGCGTCATCATCATCACTATTTCAAAACATGCTTTATCATAGGAGACTAGGGCTAAGTATGGGGCCATGAACATTAGAGTAAAAAATCATGCAACAAAGAAGGATTTCTATAGAAAACATGCAATTTAAATATTAAATCATTATCAAACAACCCACATCAAACAATAAGCTCTAGTCATGCATACCTTGAAATCACATACTTTTTCTTGGAAATAATATATATAATGGAATTCATCAAGATTCATGCATAACTAGTTATAATCATCATATAGGAATCATAATCCATGTATTAGTAATCATAGCTTAAAAGCCAATAAAAATTCATCATAAAACTTTAGGAAAAGAAGGTTTTGGATTGGGCTTCATGGATGAAACTATTCCGTGAATGAATCCCTACATACCTCAAGTTAAATCCTTAGAATTGGAGAAGAAAATCAGGAAAAAAAACCCTTAGCCAATCCTTCAAGCTTAGCTTTAATGGAACCCTTGAGTTAGAGAGAGAATTATTGAAAACCCTTGAGAGAATTTTTGGGAATAAAAACTTTGAATGACTTAGGCATTGGTCTTTATAGGTATTAGGTTGGCTAGGGTAGCTACAATAGCCAAAACAACATAGCTTAGGGCTTAGATGGGTTAGAAAAATCAAAAACATCTATTAAAAACTGCCAGAGTCATCCATTAAACAACACTAACGAGTCTTGGAAAGACTTACGGCTCGTAACTTGACTCATAGATCAGGTACTAGAATTGCAGCTTATGATCCATGAACATGGAGTATGGCACATAGATACCTATACAAGTCATAGAACACCTCGTAGGAAGACCCAAAACTTAGGAATATATTTGGTTTCCTCAATCCCTCCACCTACGACACCTACTTATGGGACATATAGTAACTTATAGCTCGTCTGCTAATTCGTAAGTTAACTTTTAGAAATCCTTCACGTTTTTGTTTTTATTGGGAACTTTCCATGGTAGAACTTATGACCAATGGATCCATATAGGGGTGGTGAACTAGCTCATAAAATCTGACTACAAGTAAATTTTTTGTTCTTTAGTTTCCCGAGCCTAAAACCTAGAGGGGTGTTACACCTAATCAGCTTCACCATCTCCATAGCCTCCAACACTAATCTAGGCTAATCAATTCCATGTAACCCATCTCAAACTGTCTCACTGAGGATTTACACCTTCTCTGGTACAAAGCTTCAAACGGTGCCATCCCAATTCTAGTTTGATAACTGTTATTGTTGGAAAACTCAATAAGTGGTAGATGATCATTGCAATTTCTTTTGAATTCCAACACATAAGCCCTCAATGTGTCCTCTAAAGTTTGACTTGTCCTATCAGTTACTTGTCTACCGATTTGAGGATGAAAATAATACTCGGTTTCACCCTTGTACCAAGCCCTTTCTGAAATGACTTCCAAAAGTGAGAAGTAAATTAGGTACCACGATCCAATATAATAGACATAGGCACACCATGTAACCTAACCATATCCCAGTTATATAACTTGGCATAATCCTTGGTATTGAAACTAGTCTTCACCGGTAAGAAATGAGTCAATTTGGTTATTCTATCAACAATTACACAAATAGAATCGAATTGATTTTGGGTATAGGGTATACAAATCACAAAGTCCATGTTCATATCCTTCCATTTCCAAGTAGGAATTTTAATATTTTGAGCCAACCCACTGGGCTTTTGGTGCTCTACCTTCACTTGTTGGCGATTAGGACATTCGGACATGAACTTGGCTATGTCTTTCTTCATACCATGCCACCAATACACTTCTCTCAAATCCCAATACATTTTGGTGGATCTCAGATGTATAGAATAATGAGAGTTATGAGACTCTCTCAAAATAATATCTCTATGACCATCAATATATTAAACACAAAATCGAACTTGATTCCAAAGCACACCATGTCCCCCTCGGGAGAAAACCTCTATCTTCTTTTCGGCCACCAACTTCTTTAACTCAACCAATGATAGGTCTAAGTCTTGTTTTGCTGTAACATAAACAACCACAGAAGACTCAGCCCCATTTGAACATGAATGCCACAATCATTAGAGTTAGCCATTCTAACACCTGATCTACCCAAAAGATGCACATCATTCACCAACTCCTTCTTAGTATCTTCAACATAAGCCATACTACCCAAAGATAGCCTACTAAGAGCATCGACCAAAAAATTTTCCTTGTTGGATGATATTGAACACTCATGTCATAATCTTTAAGAGCTCTAACTATCTCCTTTGCCTCAGATTAAGATCTCTTTGAGTGAAAACATATTGCAAGCTCTTGTGGTTAGTGGATATATCAACATAAATCCCATCCAGAAAATGTCACCAAATCTTTAAAGCGAATAACACAACCACTAATTCAAGATCACGACTCAGGTAGTTCTATTTATGCACCTTCAGCTATCTCGATGCATGCCATGTTGCATAAGCGCATCACCCAACCTAATCTGAGAAGCATCAAAATATACCACAAACCCATCCAAGTGATTTCGTAGGGTCAACATAGGAGCTAGTGTGAGTTAATCCTTCAAAGTCTGAAAACTCTTCTCATACTCATCAGACCAAATGAACTTGGTCCTCTTTTGAGTTAACTCAGTCAAAGGAAAGCAATAGATGAAAAACCCTCAACAGATCTCTGATAATAACCAACTAACCTAAGGAAACTCTGAATATTTGAAGAAATTAATGGTCTAGGCTAATTCCTCATAACTTTAGTCTTCTATGGAACAACCTTTATACCATCATCGGATACCACATGACCGAGAAAGGCTACTTCACCCAACTATAACTCACACTTACTGAACTTTGCAAATAACTATTTGTCTCTTAATGCCTGAAGAACCAACCTCAAGTGATCCATAGGCTCTCGTTCACTTTGGGGATAAATCAGGATGTCATCAATGAAGATGACCACAAAAGCATCAAGGAATGGCATGAATACCCGATTAATAAGATCCATAAACACCACCGGGGCTTTAGTCGACCCAAATTACATCACCATGAACTCAAAGTGACCATATCTAGTCTGACCAGCTATTTGGGGAACATCAAACTCCCTTAGCCTCAACTGATAATAATCGAAAAGGAGGTCAATCTTTGAGAAATGGATAGTTCCTTATAGTTTTTCAAAGAAGTCGTCAATCATTGCCAATGGATATTTATTCTTGATGGTTACCTTATTTCACTATTGATAGTCAATACACATCCAAAGCGATCCATCCGTCTTTTTAACATTAAAACAAAAGAACCCCAAGGTGAAATACTTGGTCTAATAAAGCCCTTCTCTTATAATTCCATCAAATAAGCTTTCAACTATATCAATTCAGTTGTTGCCTGATAATGTTCACGCTTCAATAGGAAAGTGATCGTTGTCAGAAATTAACCAAACTGAAGGTTAGGGTTGAATCCATAGGGAATACAGAGCTTGACTATAAGAATTTACTATCAATTGTTTCGAGCATTAAAAACTAAAATCTTTATATTGGGGGGTTTGTGATTTAAGAAAAAAATAAAAAGTAAACACCATACTATTATGCAGACAAACACTCAAATTTAGGAATAACTTGGGAATTGTGTTCCCCATGGCTCGTTGACTCGATTACCGTAAATAACATGACCATAATTGGGAATCCACACGTAGGATGGTAACTTAGGTTCTTCCATCCCTCATGTGAAGGTGAAGGTCGAATTTCACCATGGTACGTAGTTGGCCACCATAGCATGCCAAACTAAACGTTACACATTGTCCCAATAAACCTCCACTTGTTTAGGTTTGATTGATTAGACGAGAACACATTAATTGAATCATGCAATTTACTTTCCTTTTCCTATTCATCACTACCTTGGTCAGGATCGTGATAGTAGGTGGGGTTTGGGGTTGGCCACCACTAAACATCAATCAACATCAAGGGAAATAAACAATACATGCAAAACCCTAATCATAGAAATACAATTAATCTAGTTTATCTCAAATCAACTACCCATAGTTCCCACAATCCCAAGTTGTGGGTTCTTAGCTACTCATGGATAAGGCAAAACTAACAGGAATACAAATAATATACGTAGTTGAGAATTTTATCTAAAGCAATGAATATAGATAATACCACAAGTTGCAAACTACAAGCTTGATAGATAGAGAATGAATACAATGTAAGATTTGCAATCCCAAAAAGTGGGTTCTCCAATAGAAAATGAGAATCTACACTAAAACCTTAAAATATTCTAGAGAGAATATTCAGTGTCTCAACTCTGGAATCCCCCCTAAAATAAACCCTAACATAAAGCATTTATAGTATTAACAAACTTAACCCTATAAATTACATAGAAAAGATAGTTGGCAGTAAGTATGTCTCATAGGTACGACTTGTAGGGTAAGCTACGAGTTGTCATCGGGGTCTCATATCAGGCACTTTGCATTTTGGACTTGATTATTATGCCCCAATAGCACAAGTCATTGTTTAGGCTATGGCTCATCTACTCCTCACATATTCTAGGCCTTCAGGTTTTGGTCCAAAATTTAGCTCTCTGTTTCTTGCTACGAGTCTATCTATACGAGTCATTGGGAGATCTATGACTCATAGAGTGGCCTCGTAGGGCTGACCTTCACTTAGCAGATTTCTGATTTTTGCTCTCTATTTCTTTCTACGAGATCACGCTATGACTCATAGCTTAGGCTACGACTCATACGTAGGATTATATGTGTTGCACTTTAGCAAAATCTGTAATTTTCTCCCAAAATCATGTTAACCTACCCTTTCTGAAATCCAACAAACAAGCACATAAAAATCATAAAAGTCACATTAAGAACTAACAATATCCATTGTTTGAAGAATCAAATGTGTTGTATTTTGACTGCACATCAACACTCTTAACTTAGGATTATTGCTTGTCCTCAAGCGATGACTCAATCTAAGCAAACAATGAGAAACACATAGTAGTTATACCAATGGTGTATACATTCTTTACTCTAATTCAGGTGCCCAACATTCATTTTCTAAACCAGATTGCGAAGCTATTAAGAAACCAAAAACACAAGGATGTAAGGCAACCCTACTATGATAAGCTAAGGAGCATCAACCATCCGCAATCACTGGGTTAGTCATATGTTAATCAAATAGCACAAATTCCCTCATAGAAAAAAAGTCCCTCTTACTCACTCAAAAAGCATTTAGAATTCATGTACTGAGCAAGCATTCTCACTCTCACAAATGAAATTCATGCAAAATGACTAACACTATAGGCTTTCCTCTATACACAACTTCCAGATTGGTGACAAAATGGATTTCGATCACTTTAGGAATTGATGGATTGTAACATAGGATCATGGGGCTTTCGTATGGCATTTTATGCATGTAGTGACTCAAAGCTATCCTTGAACCATGTTTATCGATACTTTTACCATCATAATTCAACCATTTTAACTAAATTCACACTTATTCTCCTACTTCAAGCTTTCCCCGGTGCTTTCTTTCTCTTTTTCAGCTATTGATGTGCTGTCAAAGTCCAGCATATTTGGTACCTAAAATAAGAGAGTTTGTGAGTTCTTAAAGAGACTCTTAATGTTTTGATGTGTTTTTGCATTAATCTTGTAGAAAAGTTAGGTTGGCATGATTTTGAAGAAACGTTGCAGATTTTGCTGAAGCATAGGCCATACGAGCCCACCTATGAGTCATAGCTCACACTATGAGTCGTACATTATGCCGTAGAAAGAATCAGAGACAACAAATCAACAATCTGCCAAGTGAACGTTACCCCTGTAAGCCCAGTCGATG